>PVKE010035511.1:0-16856 GCA_004027555.1 Craseonycteris thonglongyai | reverse complement strand
AAAATGAGGTATTTATTATCTATAAACTTAACTCAATTAACATTTAACTTACAAAAATTTTAAGGTAAATTATTAGTTATTATTATTATTATTATTTTTTTATATCTTTTTATATTTATAGAGAGTAATTATTTTATCTTCAGTGCATATTTATTTCTATTTTACTTTTGACAGATAGAGAGAGAGACAGAGACAGAGATAGCTAGAGAACCGAACTGTGGGAACTCCCCAGTTCAGCATGTGGGTCCGCCTGGGCCGGAGCCGGGATTCGATCCTCGGTCCTCGTGGCCTCAAAGCGAGCGCTCAACCCGCTGAGCCGTCCCGGCTTACCCATATTAGTTATTATTATTATCATCTTCAACCGATGAGGATAAGAAAAATATTCTTTACCCACCCAATCCATCTCTATGCTAAAGTCCATTCCTTAAAACATTTTGCAAACACTCAAATGTAGAAGCACGACACAAACTATTAAAGTAGAGAGATTGGACTCTTTGAAACATAACGAAAGGCTGAACAAGGAGGAAGAGAGTAGATAGTCTTCATTCTGTCTAATATAAATGTATATTGCTTTCTTAGCAGTATAAAGCAGAATTGGAATTCTGCCACACCAATAAATAAATGGGCTGACATCTGCAGTCTTCTTTGAAAAATGTCCCATTTATCTTCACAATTTTATGTTCAATAAGATACTTTGGGCTTTGGGGATTTTTTTTAGCTATCAGTATATATATATATATATTTTTTAGATTTATTTTTGTTTTTGATAGAGACACAGAGAGAGAGAGAGAGAGAGAGAGAGAGAGAGAAAGAGAGAGAGAGACAGAGACAGAGAGAAGTGGGAAGGCCCAGAACAGTCTGCATAGTTGCACATCATCGGTTTTTCCAGATAGTCTCATTCCACAGGTGGGCGCGGGGCTGCACAGGGCAGGAACTGGGTCCGGGTCTTCACCCCGGTGAGAACCGAACTGGGGGCACTCCCCAGTTCAGCATATGGGTCCACTCGGGCCAGGCCGGGATTCGATCCTTGGTCCCCGGGCTGCAAAGTGAGCGCTTAACCCACTGAACCATCCTGGCTTCCCCAGCTATCGGTATTTTAACAATAGTTTTTAAGTTATATTTTGAAGAGACAGAGGGGAAATAATAAAATTTAGGAACTAAAAGGCAATTTGATATGAATTGAACTTTGTCAGTTTCTTAGCTTAATGAATGATGTATTTAGTTTCTACTTCATATTAATACAAGAAAATAAAATAAATTAAATTTAGCTTGGAAGTAAAAACCTTATGAGTGCTATAAGAAGCAGGAAGTACTTCACCAAAAAAGAAAAAATAAAAGATAAAAAGAGATTCCTGTAGAGAAAATGGAATGTGTTTAACTTTTTAAAATACTTACATTCTTGTGGAAAAGTCATATATCATTCAGTAGTAGGGTTTGTTATGTTTTGGGATGGGTTACAATAGTTTAAAAACTTATATTCCAACACTTTCTTAGTAAAAAATATCTACAAAGCAACTAAAATCAACTGTCTGAAAATATAAAATATTGTCACCTCAACTTAATTATTGTTTAATGGTTAGAAAAATGCAGGCAATAAATTAGCCACAGCAAGGGAGTTACTGCATCTATTTTAAATTATTAATATTATATTTAATGTACTGTACTAATTTGTTTGTGTACTAATAAAAATATTCATCAATCTTGTTTCTCTTAATAGTTAAGGTAGCTTTGGATGCTTTATTATCACTTTATGACACTTAAATATATATATATTAAAAAAAAAGACCTACTTTAATAATAGCTTGCCATTTTTCAATTGTGGACGATTATCTAAAAGAAACAAACAAAAAAAAAACCACAAGAACACATATACCGGTAGTTATAAAAATGGTTGAAGTGAAAGTTATAAATATATTGTCAGCTTGTTTTATATTGAACAAGCTGAAGCCGTAGTGTAAAATGGCTAAAAATCAAAGAAAAGTATTTATGAATAAAGAAAAAGAAACAGTGTATATGGATCACATATATATCCACATGGCTGGTTAAATGGGGAATGCAAGAAATAACAAACAACAAGAGACTGATAATTTCTTGCTTATAATAATATCTAGATCACAAATCTTCATTGTCTTAGTTAATAAAAATTCTTATTACTGTACCTGCCTCTTGTCCTCATTCGTTTACTTATTTATCTATCCATTCACTTATTCATTCACCTAAGTAATTATTGTGTTTAAGACATTACACCAGGTACCTTTATTCGCCCCCTATTTCCCCATGAATTTATTTTTTAATCTCTTTGCACTAAAACAGCCCTGAACACATTTATTCCTCCGTATACTTATAATCAAAACAAAACAAAACAAAACAAAAAAATAAAAGAAAAATAAGAAAAAACTTTTGCTTTTCTTGATAGGCCAATTATTTGTTGATCTTTCAACAAATAAACATTCCATAAGACAGGAACACAGGACTTCTTATCACTTCTAATAGTGTTCAAGCCTTTGGTTAACACAAACTGAAACTATTTTTGAAAAAGTAATAAAAAGTTAAATGGCTTCAATGGCTTTAGTCAAATAATAAATTTCACATGCTTGTATATTATACATTTCCAAGTGTTTATGAAAAATAAAAGACCTTTAATTAAAGTTTCATTAGAAATATGAGCAGGAAATTGATTTTCTTAAATTCAGGCAAGTAGAAAATACAAAATACATTAATCATTAGCTTGGCATAAACGTGCTAAACTGCTGCCTATGTTGCATGATTTTAGAGCCCCTTGATCGTAGTATTCATAATGCCAGAGATTCCTTCTTTGGCTATTAATGTCTTTAAAACTCAAAAGCTCTTATATATTCATGATTTTTAAATACTATGTAGGTAAAAATTAGGAAGGAAGAAAGTAACATTTTTGTCAATCAGCACTTAATGGTGAATTAAGTAACTAACATTAATTTAAAATGTTTAGTTAGGTTTAGAAAATCATTACAGAAAGACAAATATATAATTTCACCTCTATGTGGTGTCTCAAAGCAAAACAAACAAAATACAAGCTCATAGATACAGAGAACAGATTGACGGTTATCAGAGACGTGTGTGGGAGGGCAAAATGGGCAAAGGGAATTAAAAGTACAAACTTCCAGCTATAAAATAAATAAGTCATGGAAATGTAATGTACAACATGATGAATATAGAAAATAATATTATTTGTGTATTTGAAAGGTGCTAAGACACTATATTTTAGAAGTACTCATCACAAGAAAAAAGAATTATGTAACTACATATGGTGGCAGATGTTAACTACACTTCCTTTGTTAAGAGGTCACAATATACACAAAAATCAAATCATTATGTTGTGCACCTAAAACTAATATAATATTGTATGTTAATTATACCTCAATATAAAAAAAAGAAAATAATGTATATCATCTTTTTGAGTTAAAAATATAAATAGAAAACATTTAGTGAGACTCCGAGCATTATTACAGAAAATAGTGTTGAAAGTACACTTTGAGTAATACTCGACATTACAAAATGTTACCACACATGATCTAATTTATTCCTCACAACAACCTAACCCAAGAACACTGATTAAATTTTAGAATCGTGAAAGGTGGACGTCAGGTGGGGAAGCATGGCAAAGAAGGCATTTAGGAAGCTTTGAAAGTGATAAAGGCCTGTTTGAAAATTATTTTTAAGATTGGATGGTAAATAATCTGTAACTGCTTTAATCTTGCCTTCATTCAAATGTCATCTCAATAAAGCATATGTGATAAAATGTAGCTCTGTCAAGTTAAAATTAACTAAAAGTTTTACATGTCTCTAGCAGAAAGAAATTAAACTAATGATTGATATGCCCTAACTGTTGTTTAAATAGTATTTTCAAGTAATTTAAGTTAATAAACCTCTGCTATATTATGGTTAAAATTTTTGTTCAAAGTTCCCACATGTTCTCAAAACAAAAACCCAAACCCTTTAATGTTAACTCCATTTATGAATCTTTAATAAAACACCATCAAATTAGGAAATAATGTAATATTTTCAACAAGTAGATAGAAACATTTATATGTAGACCTTATTTCTGGTGGATGTCCAAGAATGCCATGTTATCAAGTGATATTAGCTGAATAAATTTAAAAAACATTTTTTAAAGCTGCATGATTTCTAAATGAATTTTATCGCAGGTTTTGGTTAAAATAATAAATGCATTTACTGTAAAACAGTCACATTCAATTCAGAGTTACAGTACAGAAGGAAAAATAAACTATCTGGTTAATGAACAATGACTTTATATCACTTACAAATGTAATAAGAACTTCATTAGAAGTTTTTAAAATTACTTGGTGATAAAAATAAATATCCCTTTGATAAAGGCAGTCTTGTACTTTTATATCCCTTTTTAAGTTGCATTAAGAAAAATATAAAACTCACTCATTCAACAAGTATGTATTAAATGAATGAAAATATCTTCACATGTCCAAGTGATACACACAGAATTGTGATCTGTAACTTAAAACCTCACTTTTTTTTTTTTGATAAATGCAGAACCAACTGCATTTTCTTCTGCTTCCCACAGAAAAAGCTGTGTCCTGTATGAAATCCATCATAGAACCAATAAGGCACCTGAACCAAGAATGTTGTTTAGAAGGGTACTTATTTTAACAGTGTCTGGGTAAAGTTAATGAACATTTTATTTTAAATAACATGACAACACAGCATTGTTCTCTACAACATTTGTCTCAAAACAAACACCATTGTCATTTAAAGAAAAAAGACAATCTACTAATTGAAAAATAGCAATCATCCATGGCTGGTCATTTGTAAGAGTGGAGGAAATATCACTATTTTTGCAAGACTATTTTCTCCATAACAACTTTCATTTTGTGATCTGCTACTGCAGAACCTAGAAGTCAATTCTAGACTAAAGGAAGGCACTCTTGCTATGCCAGGCTTTTTTCCCTAATCATTTTAAAATACATATATAATTTATACATAATCTTATGTATAAATTTATATATAATAAAAATAACTGTACCCTAGATGTTTTATACACCTTGGCTCAATTACCTATGTATCAGAGACAGGACTGAAATTTCAAATTCCAATTTCCCATGTGAGTTTTCAAAATAATATTTTCATTAAAAAGAAATCATAGGTTACACAGTACTTTCCAATACACACTCAGAATTTGAAAGAGTTGCTTTTCCACTATGCCCATCACAACTCTTGGACTGAATTAACATCCCATTCATAGACATGCTTCTTTTAGAAAATAGTCCACATGTGCTTGGTGAGTTAATATAGCAATAGTATTCCTTTATCTCTCCATTCAGGGAGTACCTGTGCCTTGCTCTGGATCTCTCAGCAGGTAAAGTGAGAAACTTACTTGGCTTTGCATGTGCTCTTTTAGATGCGGGCCCCTCTGTGACAGAATCAGGAGGTCGGCTAGCTAACTGCAATGCAGTTGAGTTGTTTCTGTTAGTGTTTTGAGACTCAACATTTGTGACAGCTTCGTTCTGTGGTTCGGTACTTGGCTTTGTGCCAGTCTTTCTTTTCTGCTTTTGGGACACAGAAGTGCTTGAAGTCCAGGTAGGAGGCAAAGCAGAGGTAGCAGTAGAGGGGTCCTGACTTGAACACATTTCTGAAGATTGTATCACGTTGTCACTGGCAACTTTACAACACGGGGCATTCTCTTCATGTCCCACAGTTTGCTTGGACATGGACTGGGGCAGTGTGACAGCGCAGCCTTGTATTTGAGCCCCATTAGTTTGTGAGTAGACATTGCTGACCTTGGTGACCTTGTGTTGCCCATTATTGTTACAAACCTTATACCGGATCATTAGAATGATGATGAAAACCAGCACAGATGCTACAATTATTCCACCAATAATAATAATCATGGTGCCTCCCAAAAATTGGGACTGCATGAAATGGCATCGTACATAATCCTGTTCTGTAGTAAACTGGATGCAGCCCACGACTCTTGTGGCAGTGAGGGAAGTAATGCCATCATCATATATTGCCAAGACACACAGGTCATACGTAGTTCCAGCAGCCAGGTTATTGACAAGAAAAGTTGTGCTCGTAGGAGGTATCATTCTGAAGGACAATAGAGTTTGCGTTAATATTAAAGAGAAAAAAAAAATATATATATATACCCACACAGAGTTATTGTGACTTCAATTCCATTTCATTTCCACACTCATTAAGATAAGCCCATTTAAAACAGATATGAAATATGGGAAAGTGATCAAATCTTGTGTTTACCCAGTTAAAATGGCTAAAAATTATTGTTGGATTCTACATTACATTAATGGTGTCTGCACCATGTCTTTGACAAGCTTACTAATTACATTGCTTGGCAAAGCAGACTCCCAATAAAAGTCACTGCTAAAGAAATCATTAATGACAAACTGCTTTTGAAAGGTATGACTGTGACATTATCTGACTACTAAACAAATCCATTAGCACTTACAACACCTCTGTGACTAAAACCTAATTTGAAGGAAGGGAAAACACTGACAATCACATTAGAAACCAGAATAGAAATGTATTTCTGAGAATGTATTTTCTCATTCAGTTATAAGCTGCTATGGAATGGTACCCAGTAAAACTGTCTTTAATAACTAAGATAACTACTAAGAATAAAGTACTTTATACACACATCTCAACCCTCTCTTATACTCTCAACATTTGGCTCCTAGTATGTTTTTATCTCTATATGAGTGAGATAAATAAAAATGTATTATGAGTAATATTATACTATAAACATGAACAGGGCAAAGTTGCTGATCGGAGCATAAATCCCTCCTTTCATTGTCGACAATGAAATGACTTTTAGAACTCAGTTTCTAAAATTTCTTGACTTTATAGACATCCCTGAACCCATCACATCAAAAACATTTTCTGTAGATGCCTATTATTTACTGTTTTTGTTGTTGTTGTTATTTTTGTTTTTTCCTTGGTAGTGACCTAAACTATGACTAAACTAAGATTCAATTTGGGATAAAAAGCTTGAGGCTGTATGTATATTATTTCCCTGAAAGAGAGTTTTAGAAATCTCAAAAATTAGCAATATTAGTCTGTTATGCAACATAAACAATATGTTCTAAATGTACCAGAAAACTCTTAGGCCAGAGTACATGTTTGTGATTGAAATCACTGCCATTGTGTGAGTGTTGATAAATGGCAGGCATTACTAAATATTTTATATACATTATAATTTAATTTTTATAAATTGTATGAGGTAGGGATTATCATGATTTTAGACACTACAAATAGCAGGGTACAGAATGTCAACCATTTCCTCGAAGTCACATACAATTTACTTGTCATGGCAGGATTAAAGTCTTGAAATTTCAAAAATAGAAACTAACCTTTTTCACAGAGCTAATCTTTAAAATATATAGAATGTCTAGTAGCTATAGGAAGATGAAGGATAGGGGTGGATGCTTGTCTTTGACAGGGGGTTAAATAACCCACAGCCCAGGTAAAGAGCTGAGTCTGATAAGAACAGATGACTTTATGCAAATATGCATGCATCACAGTCAACATTACCATATACCGTATTTTCCGGCGTATAAGACGACCGGGCGTATAAGACAACCCCCTAATTTTACAGTTAAAACATAGGTTTAGGCCTATATTCGCTGTATAAGACTACAGCCTTGGAAGTGGGGGATAGTCTTATACAGCGAACATAGGCCTAAACCTATGTTTTAACTGTGAAATTAGGGGGTCGTCTTATACGCCTGGTTGTCTTATATGCCGGAAAATACGGTACTTAGTAATAAGAAAGATATAGAAACCATTCACTCTAATCTCTTATTTTTAAAGATGAGAAAATTAAAATTCAGCAAGGTGGAACCATGTCCAGGATTGATCACATGGCTAGCTAGGCCAGTATTGGTTTTTTGCCTATCATCTCACGCTCACTTTTAATAAATTGTCTCATTTCCATACATGAGTGAAAATCTAATTATTGCCAAGAATTCACATAGATATATAAGAATAGAATTGATAATATTTCATAAAAGTTTAAAAACAAATGTGTATTTCCAAACCATGATTTTGGATTATTTCCTATGTAAAAGTAGTCTATCACAGGTGAAAATATATGAAGTGGAAGAAGGTATATTTCCAGTTGAAAATTGGACAAGATGTGACTATAAATCAATGAGGCTGAATTTTAGAAAAACATACCAGAAATTCTTTAGTCAGTTGCAAATTTTCCATTATTGTCCTTATAGAAAATTACACACTAAACCCCAGTGATATTTTCACTGCTCAAAATATTTATAAACTTTCTCTTTGGAACTGTCTTAAGAACCACTATATATGAAACAACACACATGCACATAATTCAATCACTCAAAAATATCAGTCTCATTATTTTATAGTTAAACATCCTATTTTTGACCAAAAATGGCAATATCCTTCTTGATCACCCACCTTATTCACAAGACTTGGCTCCAAATGGCTTTTGCTTGTTTCCAAAATTCAAATTCACCCTCAAAAGACGAAGATTTGCCACCACTGAGGATATTCAAAATAGTATGATGAAGGTTCTAAAGATAATTCCAAAGTGCTTTGAGCAATGGCAGCATCATTGGGATATAATGGTATAGCCTCCCAACGTGACTTCCTTGAAGGAAAGAACACTCATATGGATGTGTAAGTTCTGGTATGTTTTTGAATTTTTAAAATGAATCAATATTTTTCTCTGATAGTCACATCTCTTAGATGAGGGGAAAAAAGTAAGCATAATATTAATCATAAATTTGAACTGTCTAAAAATAACACCATCAAAATAATTTCCCACATGTATTCTCCTTTCATAAGCCTTATGTAATATATTTAAAAGTATATAGTTCTACAATTACAATACACTACCAATTTAAAACATTCAGTAGTACATTAATAAGCCCTATATTAAGATGCAAGATAAGTATAAAAATGTGCTTAATTTTTCTTACCTGTAAACAAGGGTGTCATCATAAGTACCATTGTACTGGATTTGAAACATACGTATTCCAGGGATATTTCTTTGAAAATTAAATTTAAGTAGTGCTGTAGATGATGTTGCTTCTGCCACCACAATTTTATCTGGACTTACTTTGTTGTCACCATTACTGCTGCTTGCATTAGAACCCGACTTAGTAGAAGTTGAGATGTCTGAAGAACCAGGATCAGGCTCATGGATATGGTTTGTACTATTCAGTAAGTGAGGGAGCTTAATTATATGAAGATCTACTGTTTGTGTTGCTTCCCCAGCAGGATTGGAAGCAATGCAGGTAAAAGCACCTGTATCCTTTACAGTCGTTATAAGAATATCAAGTGTTCCATTATCATACACCAGAGATCTTGTTGCATTTGAAATCAGCTTTCCATCAGGAGAAATCCAGTGAATTGCAGGTTCAGGGTCGCCCCTAGCTTTGCATCTCAGAGTTGCCCTTTGACCCTCCAGGACTCTCATCTCATGTGTATGACGAGTGATGAGAGGAGGCTCACACAAAAACTCTTCCTCAGGAATTGACCAAAAATAACGACCAGTTAGAAGTGCTGGAGAAGCACAGGTTTCTAGGTCATCTTCTCTGGACAGACGTCTCAACCATAACAATTCACAATTGCAATGCAAAGGGTTTCCACCAAAACTTAATGCAAAAGTAGACGGGCTAATGATTCCTGAGGTTGCCAGTACCTGAGCTCGCTGAAAGAGAGGGTCAGGTGGTAGCTTCTGCAATTTGTTTGATGTTACATCGAGCCGAGTCATCTTGTGCAAGTGGGAGAAAGTCCCCTTAGGAATGTTATCAATCATATTGTGATCCAAACTAAGGGTGTGCAAGCTAACCATCTTCTCAACAGCATCCCAAGGAATTGTTTCCAAATTATTATAGGACAGATCCAGCTCCTCAAGGGCAAAGACATCATCAAATGCTGTAGAAGAAATTAAAGTCAGCTGATTGTTGTTCAGTATCAAATGATGAAGATTGGAAAGCCCACTGAACATATCATTTGTAATTTTAGTCAATCTGTTGCTATTCAAATGCAATGCCCTCAAATTTCGCAAGTCAGCAAAAGCATGAGGGGTAATAAAGCTTATTGTATTCCTGGATAGAGTCAGGTCCACCAAGCTGGTCATATTGGCAAAATCTTTCCTTTTAATATTTGTAACAAAATTGTCTGCCAACCTCAGTTCCACAGTTCTTCTGTCAATGTTTGGTGGAACAAATAAAAGCCCTTTCTTGGCACAAAGGGTTGCAAGATTAGGAGACAAAATCTGACAGACACAACGCTTTGGACAGATCTGAGCTCTCACTGCTATGCCAATGAAAAACAGATAAAAAAGAAATTTTTCCATTGTAGATCAGATTTAAGAGCCTGTAAGAGAAGATACAACATAGAGTTAACATTCAGTCATTTGAGAAATGTTCATATTACTACTAAAATAATCTTTTTACATAAATTGAAATATAGGAAAAATTATTTATATGTTTACTTAACAAACAAGTATAAAATATCTATTCTGTATTAGAGGCTATAATGGACACTAGGATGAAAAATAAACCATTCCTCGTCTCTTGAGACATAATCAAATGGGGAAAAATAAATCAACAGATTACTGTAATTCTGGAAATGAAGTGCTATTTTTGAAATACGGGTTCAGAGTACTCCATGGAAGCATAAAAAAGAGATATTCAGCCTGGACCGGAGGGTGGGAATTCAGAAAAACTTCCCCTAAACTCCAGAAGACATCTTGTATATTCAAAATCTTAAAGACATCTTTAAGAATTTACAAGTATTTCAATTTACTAGTATGGGGAGAGACAATAGCAAACTGTATTTGTTATTGTTAATCTTGTGGCATAATATTTTTAAGTAATTAATTGCTGACTAAATTTTATTCATCTTTACAAATTATCTTGAACATACTGCAACCTTCACTACTAACTGTAAATACAGAATCTTATTCTCAAAAACATTAAAAAAAAGACAGAATTTTTCACGAATTCTCTGACCTTCTTAAACATTAAAATAACTTATTTGATATAAATACAATTTTTAAAAGATCATTTATGTAAATCAGTCATCAAAATATTTTAGAGTGAGTCCAAAAAGATATCATATTCCATTTTCTTTTCCTTAAAACCTTAATGCTTTTATATTTATCCAATTTAATTTTAAAAATTATATTTTCATTTTCTAGATTGAGCTTAAGTATATGCTCTTCAAATTAATCCTTAAAAATAAAAATACAACAGATACATGATTAAAAATTCTCATAAATTACATGTAGTTTTAAATGCCAAGAGGGGAAATACCTGGAGAAAATCATTAAGATATTTAATTAATAAAAATATAAAATATGAAATTATTCTAGAAATATTGCCCCTTGTTTTCTATATATATTTTATTTATTTATTTATTTTGACAGAGGAGAGAGAGAGAGAGAGAGAGATACAGAGACAGAGAGAGAACAGAACTAGGGGAGCTCCCAGTTCAGCACATGGTTCCACACGGGCCGGGGCCGGGATTCGATCCCTGGTCCCCTGCGCTGCAAAGTGAGCGCCCAACCCACTGAGCCATCCCGGCTTCCCCCCCTTGTTTTCTAAATAAAACACTTTTATATGTTCAATTTACTTTATGCCTATTTTATGCCATATTCAATGTGGTTGTAATCAATAAGAACTCTCATTCTCAACAAAGGAAATAGAGTCTTACTCTTCAGATCATGACAGAAAAACTAGTACTTAACTAGCAGTTAAGTGTATGTTAGACTTTTTAATATTTTACAGGTCACTGAGCAGCCAAAGAAAGAGTACAAAAATATATAAAATGACAGTTTTTAGACTTCATAATAGAGAATAGACAGAACTGTGATCCTTGAGAAAAGTGAATAAAAATGAACCCTAACTTTGCTCCTAGAAACAGTTTCCAAACCACTGTACAGAAAACAAAACAAAACAAGGTAAAGCATGAAAAGTCTTATTCAAATTAAGAGACAAAGATTAAAGCACAGAGTCTCAAGTGATTTGACTGTCTGAGGCAGAGTACCACAAAAGAGAGTGTTATCAGAAAAAAGATCTCCAGTAATCTCTGTAGGTAGACATGGTAATAGATACTAATTACGCATAAACACTGATGGAGGTGTATGTGGGGGGGGGGGGCAGAAAAAAGTGAAAAAAACACTCAGTGACTTGTAAAATATTAAAGAGTCAAACACACACATAACTGCTTTCTCAGAAGAAAGCTAACAACCTGTAAATCTCAGCTCAAAACAAGAAAATTCATACCAGCACACATCATAACCATATTGCAAATAACCAAAGAGGGGAAAAATTATCTTAAAACCAGTCAGAGAAATAAGACACACTATAAGAAGATAAGGTAAACAAAATAAAAATAATGGCTGACCCTCTCCTGAATTCCTTTTGATAATAAAGCATGATGAAAAACAATGAAAAATGTATTTTAAGTGCTGCAAGAAGAAAATAAAGCCTGTCAACCTGGCTGGGCATTTATACATTCATAAAAAAGGGCATTTTGAGAAAAACAAGAGATTCATCATCACTAAAACTGAACTATAAGAAAATATAATGGAGTTCTCCTCAGGCTGAAATATATATCACATGGAATCTTGAATCTTTACAAATGAATAGAAAACAACAAAAATGGTACAGTCTATGGATAGGTATAAAATACTTTTGTTGTATTTTAATAAGTTTATAAAGAATATTTCTGGTATGAATATAAAGGATATGGTTGAAAAAGGTAAAGGGATAAAGACATGGGGAATCCAGGATGGCTCAGTGGGTTTTAAGTGCTTGCTTTGCAGCCCCAGAGTCTAAGGATCGAGTCCTAGCCCTGGTCCATGTGGACATTTGCTGAACTGGAGTGTGGCCCCAGTTCAGATCTAGCCTGGGTGAGCTTCCCACGTGGGATGCCCCCAATTCAGCCCTGAGCTTGTGGGGGTGTGCTTCCCATGTGAGAGGACCCTGCCTGATTCCCACCCTGTATGGCCCCCACCCAGCTGTGTGGAACAAAACCATAATGAAAACTGATGATGCACAACTATGGAGACTGCTCTGGGCCCTCCCCCTTTTCTCTGACTCACTCTCTGTCAAAAATAATAAAAGAAGTGTTTTAAAAAAATACACGTTGGTAGTTACAAAGTAGTTACAGGGGTATAAAGTATAAGGGATATAGTCAATAATATTGTAATAACTATGTATAGTGTTACATGGGTATTAGATTTATTGGGGTGATAAGTTGTAAGTTACATAGATGTCTAATCAATATGTTGTACAAGTGAAACTAATATTTTATGTAATTTTATGTAATTGAAAAGTAAAACAATATATATTTAAAAAAAAGAAAGATTGAACTTCATATAGTTTATACCAGTATATCACAAAGTTTGGGGTAAAGGGATCACACTCAATAAATACTGGTTGAAGAAAAAAAAAAGTTACAACTGTCACTCTCATCCTGACTAATAAATTTGATCTATCTTCTATTATACAATTAAGAAAAAAATTACCAAAAACATTAAAAGACTAATAAAAGGACTTTAATGAAATGTCATATTAATAAATTCCACAATTTAGATAAAACAGAGAGATTTGGTTTAGAACACAAATTATCAAGCAACTGACACAAGAAAACACTTAGAAAATATATTATTATTATTTTTTATTGTTTTTTACAGAGAGAGAGAGAGAGAGAGAGATACAGAGACAGAGACAGAGAGAAGGGGGAGGGCCCAGAATAGTCTCCATAGTTGCACATCATTGGTTTTTCCACATAGTTTGATTCCACAGGTGGGCGAAGGGCTGCACAGGGCAGGAACTGGGCCAGGATCTTCACCCTGGTGAGAACCGAACTGGGGGAACTCCCCAGTTCAGCATATGGGTCCACACGGGTCGGGGCTGGGATTTGATCCTCGGTCCCCAGGGCTGCAAAGTGAGCACTTAACCCACTGAGCCATCCTAGCTTCCCTAGAAAATATAAATACTTTCCACAAAAGTAATTCCAAGTGAAGTAGAAGATATATCTATATCTATCTATCTACCTATCTATTTATCTATGTAAAAAGAGATAAAATATACATTATATATCATGTATCAAATGATATTAAACACAAAATATATAATAAAATCCACACTGTTTTATATATACAGGGTCTGGCAGAAGTAATGCCCTGGCAGAAGTAATGTCCATTCTTCATGAGCTGTTAATCCATACCAAATTTTCTATTACAAAATCACAAGCACGTAATTCTATAACATAACCAGATCACACTCAAGCACACTATATGACATTTTAGGTGAAATGTTCAAATTGCTGTCCATCTTGTATGAGACAAAGCAAGCCTTACAATGTTACAGTGTCACTTCTGCCAGACCCCCATATTTCATATGTAAATACATGTATTATATTTTCATAAATATGTTACATATGTATATCTAACATCGATGCTATATATGTTTATATTATATAGTATCATTTAAATATCAAGGGCTGTCCAAAAAGTGTCCAGCCATGCAATATGAAAAATAGAGGCGTTTATGGCTGGATTTTTTCTGGACAGCCCTTGTATAGCACATATAAATTATACATAATTTAAATATATAATGTATATTTGTAAATTATATGTAATAAATTAAACACATAGTAGATATTAAAAATTACATATATTACCTGGAATATAAAAATCAAAGACAAAATGGTAGACATAATCATAAAGATATCAATATTTACTTAAAACGCAAATTATGTCTAAATTTTTAAAGATTTATTTTATTGTTTTTGACAGAATCAGAGACAGAGGAAGACAGAGACAGAGAGAAGGGAGAGAGCTCTGAGCAGTCTCCATAGTTGTACATCATCAACCTGTCATCGGCTTTCGACATGGTTTTGTTCCACATAGGTGGGCAGGGGTTGTGCAGGATGGGAACTGGACTGGGGACCTCCCACATGGGAGGCTTTCACCCTTGAGCCAGGAGCTGAACTGGGAGGACGAGAACCAAACTGGTGGCCTCCCGCATGGGAAGCACACCTCAGTTCAGCGTATGGGTTCACGTGGGCCAAGGCTGGGATTTGATCCTCAGTCTTTGGGGCTGCAAAGCAAGTGCTCAACCCACTGAGCCATCCTGGCCTCCCCTAAATTTTAAAGCAAAGATTATTTGGTCTAAAATAAATGGTGGCCACTTCATAAAGTATTTAAAAACCCACATTTGAAAAAAAAAAATATACACACACACACACACACACAGAAGAAGAAACAGCAGAAGAGGGTGCAGAGGGAAGCAAATGTAAAAAATGTAAATGTTAACATCTGGGAATCTGGGTAAAGTGTACACAGAAATTCTTAATGCCATTTTTGTAACCCTTAGCCATTATTAAATTGTGACCAAAAAAAAGTTAAAAGAAAATAAAGATATCGCTAGAAAAAGACAAGGCAAGAACTTTACTAGGTAAAAATATGTGTGTGTGTGTGTCACAAAGAACTAGTATTTTGAATATAAAAAGAAATCTTACAACTCAATAAGAAGATACTACTTCCAACAAGAAAACTGGTAAATGAAAGAAGAGATTTTTTTTTTTTAATATATTTTCATTTATTTATTTTTGACAGAGAGAGAGAGAGAGAGAGAGAGAGAGAGAGAGAGAGAGAGAGAGAGAGATACAGAGATACAGAGAGAGACAGAGAGAGAACTGAACTGGGGGAGCTCCCAGTTCAGCATATGGTTCCGCAGGGGCCGGGGCCGGGATTCAATTCCTGGTCCCCGGCGCTACAAAGTGAGCGCCCTACCCACTGAGCCATCCCGGCTTCCTCAAGAAGAGATATTTTAGAATCAAGACATAAGAATACAAAATAAACACACAAAAATATTCACATACTAGCCATCAACGAAATGAAGCAAAATTCTCAGTACTCAACCTGAAAATTAAAAACAAACAAAAGCCTGGCGATTCCAATTTTGGTGATGCTGTAGAACAGGGGTGGCCAACTTTTCTGTATATAAGATCTACTTTTTATCTTAGAAGTGTGTTGCGATCCACTTCTTGTCATAGGCGTAGTCTAAGGGGGAAGAAGGGGTGTGAAACGCATACTATGTTTATACACTGTGTTTCAGTATAAGGTGCATTCCAGCGAGGTACGGGTAGATAAGTAAAATATATGTTCAAAACTATTTTTTATTTTTTAAATCACTTATTAAGTTTTCGAGATATAGGCTCACGAAGAGAATAAATTTCCAGACCCAACTTTTGATAGCAGCATTCCGTACATGCGGTACCTAAAAAGTTTGATTTTCTGACACTTTTTCAAGATAGATTTTTACTAACTTAAAATGCAATTTAATTTTGTTATCAACTGCAATGTATAAGTTGTACTATTTGTTCATAAATATGAAAAAGTTGTTATAAAAATGCACAGTATGGCTGATAATTTGATTTCAATGTTTCACTTTCGCGGTTTTTTTTTGGGCCAGGAAAATTTATCATGAAAGAATAATATGACTTACTTCTTGCTAATCTATCAATAGCTCGCTGAGTACACCTCGTACTGAAATATAGATATACGGTTTATCTACCTACGTAAAAAACAACAACAATAATTATTTAAAGGGCCAAAAAACTCAGGTCCAGGGGTATTAAAAGAACATGGATAATTGTTAACAATATTTATTAATTCAAAGTAGCTACAGATAAAGACAGATTTAGAATTTACTTTGTTGCCTTAACATTAATGGGAAGACTGAGTTTGCATGTCTCTAACCAAGGAATCATAATTAGGTGTATATCCTGACAAAGATAATAATAATGAGTCTTCAGTATGGGAATCAGTCAGG
>PVKE010035510.1:0-16852 GCA_004027555.1 Craseonycteris thonglongyai | reverse complement strand
GAGGGAGAGTTGTGTGGGGAGGGGGGAGTGGGCACCAGATATATGGGGTTGGAGGGGGACCTGATTCTGGGAGCTGGGCACATCATGCAATGTATGGGTGAGGTGATTTGGAGTTGTATATTGGGAAACTATCTAATTGTTACCAACCACTGTCACCCCATTAAATTTAACAATAAAATAAAATAATATTAAGAAATAAAAAAAAAAGAAGAAGAAATGTCATACTAATACATGCTTACCTCAAGAACCAAGAAAAAGGGGATGCCGGGATGGCTCAATGGGTTAAGCACTCACTTTGCAGCACCGGGGACCAAAGATCGAATCCTGGCCCTGGCCTGCACAGACCCATATGCTGAACTGGGGAGTGCCCCCAGTTCAGTTCTCTCTCTCTCTCTCTGTATCTGTCTCTCTCTTTCTGTCAAAAACAATAATAAATAAATAAATAAATAAATAAATAAATAAATAAATAAATGTTTTTAAAAAGAAAGAACCAAGAAAAATCTCAAATATACCACATAACCTTATACAGAAAAGGACTAAAATAAAAAGAACAAGCAAAGCCCAAGTGAGTAGAAGAAACAAAATGATAAATTCAAAGTTGAAATAAACAAAATGAAGTCCAAAGCACAATACAAAAAATTGATGAAACCAAGAGCTGGGTCTTTGAAAAGATATAAAAAATTTACAAATCCTTAATTAAACTCATCTAGAAAGATAATGAGAGGACCTCCCAAAATATAATCAAAAACAAAAGAGGAAAATTGACAAAGGACACCAGGGATATACAAAAAATTATATATATAAAAACACTGCCAATAATTATACATCAAGAAATTCAACAATCTAAAAATATGAATAAATTACAAGAAGTATACAATTTTCAAGACAAAACGGAAAATCTGAACTGACTGATTACTGCTAAACAAAGCAAATCAGTAATCAAAAAACTGACAAATACAAATCCTGAGACAGGTGGCTGCACAGGTGAATTTTAGCAAAAATTCAAAAAAAGAATTAACAACAATCTTCCTTAAGCTATTTCAAACAATTTAATAAAATAGATGGCTCCCACACTTATTTCATGAGGCCATCATTACCCTAATTTCAAAGCTAGACAAATATGTAACAAAAACAGAAAATATAAGCCAATATCTCTGATGAATATATTGCAAAACCCCTCTATGAAGTATTAGTACTGAGTTCAGCGATACATTAAAAAGATCTTATAGCACGGTCAAGTAAGCTTCATTTCTGATATGCAGATTTGGTTCAATACCTGCAAATCAAATTACATGATACACCAATTTAAAAAATGAAAGATAAAAATTATATGGTCACATCAATATATGCAGAAAAAATATTTGACAAAATCTAGCATCCATTTATGATAAAAACTCTCAGCAAAGGAAGAGTAGAGGAAACATATCTCAATGGAATAAAGGCCTTAGATGACAAACACACAACTAATATTATATTCAATGGGGAAAAGCTAAAAGCATTCTCTTTAAGATCAGGAACAAGATAAGGATGCTCACTTTCACCACTTTTTTTCAACACAGTACTGAAAGTTTTAGCCATAGTAATCAGACAAGAAAAACAAATAAAAGGCATTCAAATGTAAAGAAAGAAGTAAACTGTCACTATTTGTAGATGAGATGATACTACCTATATACAACACCAGAGATTCCACTGAAAAACTGTTAGAACTGATAGATAAATTTAGTAAAGTATCAGGATACAAAATTAATATTCAGAAACCAGGTATATTTTCATACTCCAATAACAAACTATCAGAAAGAGAAATTAAGAAAACAGTCCCATTTACAATCGCATCAAAAAAAATAATACTTAGGAATAAATTTAGTCAAGAAAGTAAGGGGGTGCCAGATGGTTCAGCAGGTTGAGCTCCCACTTTGCAGCCCTGAGGTATGAGGATTGAGTCCCTGTCCCAGCCCCGGCCCAAGGGGACCTATATGCTAAACTGTGGTGTGCCCTCAGTTTGATCCCTTACATGTAGGAAGCCTCTGGTTTGGCCCCAGCTTGTAGGGGTGTGCCTTCCATATAGGAGGCCCCTGGCCCCCCAGTTCCTGCCCTGCATGGCTCTGTGCCCACCTGTGTGGAGTGAAACTACTTTAAAAAACTAATGATGTACAACTATAGAGACTGCTCTGGGCCCTCCTCCTTCTCTCTGTCTCAATCTTCCTTTATCAAAAGCAATAAAATAAATCTTGAAAAAAAAAAAGAAAAAGACAGTGAAAGACCTGTACTCAGTTAATTATAAGACATTGACAAGAAAAATTAAAGAAAATGAAAAAAAATTGAGATGTATAACTTGCTCATGAATAGAAAAATATATGTAGTTAAAATGTCCATACTAGCCAAAGCAATCTATAAATTAAAGATAATCCCTATTTAAATATCAATGGCAGTTTTTACAGAAATAGAACAAATAATTCCAAAATTTACATGGAACCAGAAAAGGTCTTGAATAGCCATAGTAATCTTGAGAAAGAACAAAGTTGGAGGTATCACAATTCCTAATACCAAACTATACTACAAGGCTATAGTAATAAAAACAGTATGATAGTGGCATAAAAACAGACACATAGGGGAAACCTGGATGGCTCAGTGGCTTAAGTGCTTGCTTTGCAGCCCTGGGGACCAAGGATCGAATTCCAGCCCTGGCCTATGTGGACCCATATGCTGAACTGAGGTGTGTCTCCCATGCGGGAGGCCCCCAGCCAAGTTCCTGCCCTGTGCAGCCATGCGCTCACCTGTGGAATGAAACTATGTGGAAAAACCAATGATGTGCAAATACGGAGATTGTTCTGGGCCCTCCCCTTCTCTCTGTCTCTGTATCTCTCTCTCTCTCTGTGTCAAAAACAATAAAAATAAATTTTAAAAAACAAAAACAAACAAACAAAAAATAAACACAGACTCATAGATCATTGAAACAGAACAAAGAACCAAAAAACAAACCAAGGCTATATTGTCAATTAATCTATGACAAAGGATACAAGAATATACAATGAGGTAAAAGCAGTCTAGTCAATAAATGGTATTAGAAAAACTGAACACATACAAGTCTAACAATTAAGTTCACAAACTTGTGACCATGTGCTTATGTTGGCAGCACTACACAAATAGCTCAGTAAGGTTTTGTAACTTTGGAATATCAGAGTCTCATAGCTATGTTCGTGTCAATGTAGGACAATGTCTTGCTGAGTGGTATTCATTACTGTTGCATGTTTTTTAAAGATTTATTTTATTGTTTGAGAAAAAGTGAAAGGGTGAGAAAGAGAGAGAGAGAAGGGGTAAGGGGACCCAGAGCAATCTTCATCGTACATCATTAGTTGTGACATGGTTTCCATGCAAGGCCAGAAACTAACCTAGGCTTTCTGCATGGGAAGCAAGAACATTCGCTGTCATACTGGCAGTCACCAGGTGTTCCACAGTTCAGCATATGGGTTTGCATGGCCTGATGCCAGGATTCAATTCCCAGACCTTGAAGTTGCAAGGCAAGCACTCAACCTGCTAAACTATCCTGGCATTCCTTGTTATTCCATGTTTTTGTTTGTTTGTTTGGTTGGTTGGTTTTTTTTGTGACATTGCAAGAATATTAGAGCTTAAGTTATACCAACAAATAAGTGTTAAATTTCTTGTTACACTAGGCAAGAGTGGAAATGAAACCAGAGACATGTTAGTCCACATTGATAGGAAAAATGCTATGAAAACAAACAAACAACAACAACAAAACAGCAATGTAAAATTGAATTAAATGTTTTTCAGAAGGGAGAGAAAGCATCACTGATGAAGAGAGGTCAGGGTAGCTAGTAATGAGCAAAACTGATAAAAAAAAAAACATTGAAAAATTTTGTCAAATTGTGTGTCAAGATCATCAGCTATGAGAAGTGTAGCAGACCAAATAACCATCGATAGAAAAACAGGAAAATCTTAACTGAAAATCTTGGCATGAGACAGCTGTGTACAAAAATTGTCAAAAAGAAACTCACCAATGAACAAAAGCAAAGGAGAGTTGAAATCTGCCAAGGCCTTTTGGAGAAGTGAGACAATCCTTTCGCCATGTTATCACAGGTGATGAAACATGAGTGTACCAATATGACCATGAAACAAAGCATCAAAATGCACAATGGAAGTCAGTCAATTCTTCATGGCCAAATCAAGAGTCAGAACAATATTGCTAAGCTTTTTTGATATCAGAAGAATTAATCATTATGAATTTGTACCAATTGGACATTCAACTAAGATGAATATTTGAAAGTGCTGAAAAGACTGTGTGAAAAAGTTAGATGAAAACAACCTGAAATTTTTACCAACAGCTCATGGCAATGCACCAGCTCACACAGCACTGTCTGTGAGGAAGTTTTTAGCCTGTAAACAAATCACTGCTTTTGAACACCCTCCCTGCTCACCTGATCTGCCTCCCCTCCCTATGATTTTTTTCTTTACCAAAAGATAGAGGAAATAGTGAAAGAAAGATATTTGAGACATTCAGGACATCAAGGGTAACACCATGACAATTCTGATCACCATTCCAGAAGAAGAATTTCAACATTACTTTGAAGAGTGGACTAGGCACTGGCTTTAGTGCATAAATTCCCAAGAGAAGTACTTCAAAGGTGACTGTAGTGATATTCAGCAATGAGGTATGTAGCGCTTTTTCTAGGATGAGTTTGCAAACTTAATTATCAGACCTCATACATTCAAAAAAATTAAATTAGACTAACTTCTTACATTACAAAGGAGAATAAACTCAAAATGAATGAAAGACTTAAATATAAGACCAAAACTATAAAACTCCTAGAAAAAATACATACAGCAAACTCTCTGATATTGCTCTCAGTAATATTTTTTTTTCTGATATGTAACCTCAGTCAAGGGTAACAGAAGAAAAAGTAAACAAATGGGACTATAGCAAACTAAAAAGTTTTTGCACAGCAAAGGAAACCATCAACAAAATGGAAAGACAACGTATTGACTGAGAGAAAATATTCATCAATGATTCATCTATAGTGGGTTAATATTCAAAAGTTATAAAGAACTCACTTGCAACTTAACACCAAAAAACTAGCAATCCAGTGGTGGGGGTGGGGTGGGGGGAGTGGCGGGAATGGGTATAGGACCTGAATAGACATTTCTCCAAAGAGGACATACAGATGGCCAATAGACATATGAAAGATGCTCAATGTCACTAATATTCAGAGAATGCAAATTAAAACCACAATGAGATAGTGCCTCACATCTGTCAGAATGGCCATTGTCAATAAATGAATAAACAAGTGTTGTCAGTATGTGTAGAAAAAGAAACCCTCATGCGTTGTTGGTAGGATTTCAAATTAGTGCAGATACTATGGAAAATAGCATGGAGTTTCCTCAAAAAAATTAATAATATAACTACTTCATGATCTAGTAATTCCATCTCTGGGTATTTATCTATAAACATATCCAAAACATTTATTTGAGAAGATATAAGCACCCCTATGTTTATTGTAGCATTATTTACAATAGCAAAGATATAGAAGCAACCTCTACATTTATCAATAGGTGATTAGATAAAAAAAAATGTGGTGCATATATACAATAGAATATTAGTTGGTCATAAAAAAGAATAAAATTTTACCATTTATAATAACATGGATGATTCTAGAGGGTATTATGACAAGTGAAATAAGTCAGATTGAGAAAGACAAATACCGTTTTCTCACTTATATGTAGAATCTGAAGAACAAAATAAATGAACAGACAAAATAGGAACAGACATAGATACAGGAAAGAAATCAGATGAAATGGGAGTTGGGGGTGGAGTGAAAAAGATGAGTGGATTAAGAGGCACAAACAGTCAGGAGGATGAAAGTAGAGCATAGGTAATATAGTCAATTATATGACAATGACTATATGTGGTGTCAGCTGGGTACTCAACTAGTCAGGAGGATCACTTTGGAAATTATATAAATATCTAACCACTGTTTTGTACAACTTAAAACTAATAAAATGATATTGAATGTCAACTGTAATTGAAACATTTTTTAAAGGGGAAGGAATGAAGAAAAATGAGAGATTCAAATTTCCAGGTATACATCAAATAAGCAATAGGGTTTTAATTTACAGCATAAGAAATATGGTCAATAATATTCTGATAGCATTGTATGTTGTCAGATGGTTGCTGGACTTGCCATGTTGATTACTTCTTTAGATATAAATGTTGAATAATTATGGAATACACCTGAACCTAATATAATATTGTATGTTAGCATATGTTAATTAAAAATTATTTAAAGACTATTGGAGAAAAAGGGTTTTCTTGCAGGTTGGGTGTTCTCACAGGTGGGGTTTACACAAGGATCAGGAGTCTGGGAGTAAGTGATTACTCAGAAAACTGGGCAGCCTTAGAAAGTTCTATGATGGGAGCACAGCCTAAAGCGTAACAGTGGGTCCTGCCCTGTGCAGCCCCAAGCCCACCTGTGGAATGAAACAACGTGGAAAAACCAATGATGTACAACTATGGAGACTGTTCTGCCCCCGCCCCCCTTCTCTCTGTCTCTGTCTCTGTATCTCTCTATTTCTCTGTCAAAAACAATAAAAATAATTTTTTTTAATAAAGAAAAAGAATTTTAAAGCGTAACAGTGGGGACTCAAGGGTAGCTCTTATAAAAATCTCTGCCAAGGACTGTGGTGCTTCTCACTTAGGAAGAACTAGGATCATCACCAGGACTCAAGACAGAGATAATGTTAGCACAGAGAATAAGGAGGGTGTTTATTACCGGGACTGGGAAAGTATATAATAACCAGGTTTCAAGATCAAGCAAAAAGGCCAGAAATCAAGACAGAGACTGAATGTCAGGAGTTAGCTAAATTTCTCTAAACCCATTTTGCTGAGATTAAGGTTTTTTTTTTTTAATATGAATGTATGACATCCAGGTTGAAAGTCCTGGCTAGGCAGAAAAGAAGATGGTAGACAGGTAGAAAGCAAGATCTGACAGGTAAAAATAGAATATTTGTGCACCCAACCATGCTACATTACTGTATAACTAATTTATCTAACAAAGTAAAATAAATATTAATGTAATTGTCAAATAATGAGTGATTCTGCATATTCTATCACTCTGAATCTGTGAAGATATGTATTCAGTTAACTGTAGTCAAAATTCTCTCCTGGTATTATGCAGGGGAATTAAGCCAAAGAGATTATTTCAGTTAAGAATTGTGTTCTACCTACTCCTTATCCCAAAATATCATTTTTTCATGATATAAATCAATGGCAAGAGCAAACATGGAAATACATGTTCACTTTGTACAGCTGTTAGGAACCTACTTGTATGGTGACTGTTGAGAACTACAACTTGAAGAATGCTTCCCACCCCAAGTAGTGAGAGAACAGTCTCCTGGCATGCCCCAACTGCCCAAAGAAACAGCAGGATACCCTGGCATCAGACAGCCCACATACAGCCTCCAAGATACACAGAAACCCTCAGGCTTCCTACAAAGAACATAAGCTTTCTGCTAAGGCCATTTCTGCCTGGCATTGTTCCATAGACTGTTTTTTTGTATGTGTGTTTGTTTGTTTTTCTTTTTCTTTTTACCATGTTATGAAATTTAACCCATTTTGCCTATGAAATCTTACACAAAATAAGAAAAAAATATATGTAAATTGAACCAACAATGGTGATAATTAAATCCTTTCCTAAAAAATTTTGTTGTCTCACACATTTTGCTGACCACAAGACTTCTCTGATGAATGGGTAGAGAAAATATCTTCTGAGTGGTTGACTTAACAATGCCTTCTACCATAGATGGTGCCTTTGGGCTCATCTTTAGGATATTTGATGTTCTCTTGTGAAATCAGAGAGAAAAGAGGGCAGGATGAGAACTTTGGGGACTAACTGCTGTCCCTCACCTCTGGCGCATCACAGGTGAATTTCTATCTAAAATCTACACACATGGCAGAGCTGATTGATTGCTGGCCTCTTATTTTATGCTGTTTCCAAAAGTGAATGCTGTTCAGAAACAGAAAAAGAAAAAGAAAAAAAAAGGCAACAAAAGATACCAGGAACTGATAAAAAATGAGGTAACTTGTGCTTATGATGAGTGAATTGAATAAGACATGACTAATACCTAAGTTGTGATCATCAAAATATTTTCATGTAGTTATAGCAAAGTTGTATGTGAAAGAAAGCAACTATCATTACTCAGCTAAACATGCCAATGTGAACTATAATTGGGCAATAAATAGAGTCACACAACATGCTATTATGCTCAGTTTATAAGATACAGCCTCCACAAGAAATAACACGAATTACCATGATTTCATTTCTTTTCTACCAGGCTCTTGGGTGGGTAAGTTGTGAGGAGAGCTCACTGTGTAGCACTACTAAGCAAAGCATTGAAAAGGCTGATTGAATTTTACTTAGCATTCCTAGGTTTGGGATAATTCTTCCCTTTAAGAGAAAATGAATGGGTATGGTCTGTTTCTTTTGCCTGGAGTTGAAAAAGAGGACATTATTTGGGGATTTTACCACCCCTTTGGTGCCTTTTCCTTCTGCCATCAATCCCAAACCACAAGCTTTTAATTTGCCCTGAAGATTAAAACAATATTTACTAGCAAACCTGCATTTATCCTAAAATCCTTTTACTGGAAGCTATTGGTTTCAAGTAAATGTTAGATCTTGTTTAAGAATAGTTGACCTCCTTAGTGAGGCAAGCAACAGGAAAAACACACTACATATTTAAGAGAAGAACAACAAAAATTTTCTTTTATTGTTATCCAATGGAGCAGACTTTTAGCTTATTTATTTGTAATTTGTAGTCTAGAATTTTTTATTAGCTGTCAAATCCAGTAATTCCTAAATGGTGGCAAAGAGTCACTTCTGGTAGAGGTCTTTACAGGTTTTGCAAATTGAATTCACCTTTTGCAAATCAAGTACTTTTACATATATATTATATTTAAAAAAAACATAGAACAAAGCTAACTACATAGTTAAAAACCAAAAATTTTATTATAATTCATACAATTTCATAATTACATATGGATATGAAGATATGTATGAATACTGTGTGCAGATACATATGTAATTCACTTCTACAGTATTGAAGCACATTTTAATGTAACCTGCAACTGTTTCAATGCATTCCTAATGGAACTAATGTTTAATTGTGTATGTTCTGATTCTAAAATTTTTTGACTAACCTTTTTTAAAGTTATGGAAGGATTTTCTTCAATTATTTGCTCAATTTTGCTTAATATCACCGGAGTTAATTTAAGAGGCCGATTACCACAACGCTTTTTTTCTAGCAACCCACAATTTTTGTTGTATTGCTTGATAATGGACTTTGCCGTATTTTTATTTATGCTAGCGATTTCCGCCGAATCAGTGATGGTTTTACCATCATTGTAGCAGTTTATTAGTATGTTTTTTTTTTTTAAATCAAAACTTATACGGTTGCATGTATGCGAACGATTTCGTGGAACAACAGGATGGCTTGAACTTGTGCTTGATGATTCTGGTGAGTTGATTTGCATTTGTCTGCCGGAATGCGTTTTACAGTAACTGGGCTTTCAGAACTTGATTCAGAAGATGTATTCATTGTGGCCCTTTAAAATTAAAAAAATTAAAAAATGAAATTATTAGTGTTTTGAATCTTTAATATGCATATTTACCACAGAATAACACTATTTATAATATCTGTGCCTAAGGATTACACAGTCTGACACTCAAACATATTCTATTCAAGCACAAGTTATGTATTGATTCTAAATATTTAAAACTATATATATATGGAGATGACCAACTGAAATCCTAGGAGTGCACTTCAGATATAATACTTTTGTTGTATAATATTATAGAATTATTTATAATGATTGAATAACATTCCCATATTAACAGAAAAAGGCAATCTTAATATGTTTGGTTTTTAGGTAACGTTTCCATACTGTATTAACTCTGCGCACAGTTGACCGATGAAAACAAAAACAAGGTACTACAGGAGAACCAACATACATTAAATTATGTATGTATGAGTTTTAGATTTTTTACTGTGTAGTTAAGATTATTTAATGTTTTTAAAATATAATATATATGTAAAAGTACTTGATTTGCAAAAGGGTGAATTTGATTTGCAAAACCTGTAAGTAGAGTTAGATATAAAGATTCAGAGAGCTCAAAAAAAGATTAAAAAGAAATCTAGCTCTGGTATACATATACTAGTAAATATGGGATTTACTAGTATAGAAAACATTCTATACTATATGTTTATATGAGGTTTAGAAAGCATTCCCAGCATCAAAAAGCATATTGTTTCTAAGATAACTTGCTAGAAACCTTGTGTTTCCTTCCTACTGCTTGTCTTTGGGGGTAAACATTCTTCTTAAGGCTAACTAGAATGTTTCAACTTTCAATGACAGAAATACTGAAGAATGTTCTCACAAATTTCTAATGAGGTTCTATCTCTTATTTAGTTTGAATTTTTTATAATTATTAGAGCCTTTATTAACAAAATCCAAGTAATTTCAGTAGGGGTTGGACATACATTATCCAAAAGCCATGGGAAAAGACAACATATCATGCATCATCAGTACAGAGTGTTCTAAGAAAGTACAAATGAGCCTATATTAAGTCCTTAAAGGACTCCTAGCATTTCTTAGAAAAAAATAGATCATAATTTATTAGCCAAATTTCAACTATCTAGCATATATGTGGCCTACCTAAATTATTTGCATAACTGAGGAAGACAAGCTTAAGTCTTATTTCAGTTGTCACGCTCTACTGCCAGGCCTATCTTTCCCCTAGAATAGCTTTATAACAATCCTTCAGAACAAGGAAGCAGGGAGAAAGGTCAGTTTTCTTTCCTGATATCTTGGTCTAGTCCTCAAACTAACTAGCCTTAAAGATCAACCACAGGGAACAGAGAATCCTAGGTTGAAGTGCTTTTGGTTGTAAAGCTGCTCTATTAATGAAAGAGTCCACCCCGTGCTTCAAAAAAAGTCTGGCTAGAGCAATGAAGCAAAGCCCTGCTGATTCTCCCACAGAACTCACTGTACTTTTCTGGAAAAGATATAGCTGAGCCTAAAATTACAGTATAAATCAGAAAATTCAGATTTCAGTAGCTACTGTGACATTGCTTTATCATCATTTTAAAAATTAGTTTCAGCTATACAAAATAGCATAATCATTAGACATTTACCTGCTTCACAAAGTTATAACCCAACAAATCTACTATCCATCTGATACCATACATAGCTATTACAATATCGTTCACTGTATTCCTTATGCTATACTCTACATCTCATAACTGACTGACTGACTGACTATCCAACTAACTAAATATTAACTAAATATATGTGTATGTGTGTGTATGTGTGTGTGTGTAAATATATATATATATATATATATATATATATATATATATATATAATTTAATTAGAGTTGCCATTCAATATTATTTTAACATTATTTTCAGGTGTACAGCATGTAGGCAGGCATTTATATAATATACTAAATGATGCCTTTAGTAAGTCTAGTACATATCTGATACCACACATAGTTTTTACATTATTGACTATATTTTCCATAATTTATTACATACCCTTGTGACCATTTTGTGACTATCAATTTGTAATTCTTAATCCCTTCACTTTTCTCATCCATCCCCGCAACCCTATTCCTATTTAGAAACCTTTAGTTTGTTCTCTGTATCTATGAGTCTATTTCTATTTTGTTCATTTATTCTGTTCTTTACATTCCACATAAAGGAGATGCCAAGATGACTCAGTGGGTTTAGCACTTGCCTTGCAGCCCGAAGTCCAAGGATCAAGTTCTGGAACCAGCCTGTGAGGACCTACATGCTGGAATGGAGAGTGCCTTGTCTCCCATGCAGGAGGCCCCCTGGCCTAGTTCCTGCCCTGTGTGGCCCCACCCACCCGTGTGAATTGAAACTATGTCTAAAATTGGTCATGTGCAACTATGGAGACTGCTCTGTGCCCTCCCCTTCTCTCTGTCTCTGTCTGTCTCTCTCTTTCTCTCTGTTGAAGCAATAAAATAAATCTTAGATTCCATATATAAGTGAGATCATATAGTATTTTTCTTTTTCAGTCTGATTTATTTCACTTAGCATAACATTATCTGGATCAGTGGAGCCTAACTTTTTCTGAGTTGTGTACCCATATTAAACCCATTTCTATAAATTCTACCTCTTGTTTTTAAAACAGTTGTTTTTAAGATAGACAGTTTTGTTCAGTGTCTATCTTAATGTAAAATAGTAGAAACTAGGTAATAAGTTGGGAAAGAAAAATTACTACACTAGAAGT
Organism: Craseonycteris thonglongyai; assembly: GCA_004027555.1. Classification (NCBI taxonomy): domain Eukaryota; kingdom Metazoa; phylum Chordata; class Mammalia; order Chiroptera; family Craseonycteridae; genus Craseonycteris; species Craseonycteris thonglongyai. The sequence continues at coordinate 4,530 of PVKE010035510.1, read as the reverse complement.
ACAAACCACATCTTTAATTTCACAATATTTGTAACAGTTAAATATTGATAACAATAATCAAGTGTTTAACAAACTTTTAACTTATTATTAATAATATTGATTGGTGTTATCTGAAAAGTTTGTAACAATTGTTATGCAGATCACTAGCCAATTGCAATTTTGTTGGCAAGATCATTGAGCTTGCTTTGATTCATTTAGTGTCTTGAAATCAGGCTCAAAAGATGCAAGATACAGTCTTAAATCTGAACTTGCATTAAACTTGTGACAGTACTTATTTTTTCATGAATATGTAACAAGAAAAACTCTCTCCACTAGTTCAGTATTAGTACATGGCAAGAGGTATTTCAGTGCCTGCTCACTGAGATGTTTGTATTCCTCACTGACATCTACCCAGCAAAGAAGAATCAGTTGCAAATTCGATTCACTGTTCTTTTTTATTGATTGATAGTTTAGCTTCTTTGAGACTTCTTAATTGAAGAGATCTGCAATCCAGTTGTTTTTTCTCCACATTGAGGGAGGTACTTACAAAAGGACACTTTAAGACCTTCTAAGTGACTTACAATGTTCTCTAATGTTTTGGGATAGGTACAAGTCATTCTCAGATAAGGTGTGCAGTTTTAAAAACTTCAGGCTGACTTCTTCCAATCCACACTTTCTAAAAGTTCAGTTTTTCAATCACTGACTCAGTTTTGTCGGTTACTTTGAATATAGTGACTGAGCTGTTTTGAAGTCCCAAATTGAGTTTATTTATTTCTAGAAAAATATGTGATAAATATGCAACACTTTGAAGTCAATCACTGCCCTGGAACTGGAGCAAGAGAGAAACAATGGCCTTCAAGAAATACCTGCATTTTATGTTTAAGTTCAAACGTCCATTTAAGTACTTTGCCATGAGATAGCCACCTTACCGATACATGCAAAAGTTATGTGTGAATGCTGTTCATTTCTTCACACAGCACTTAAAAAAAAAACTGGGGTTTTGTAATCGTGGCAATAATAGATACAACTTTTCTAGCCTCACCAAGAACATCTTTCAGTTCACTAGGAAGAGGCTTGGATGCAAGACTTTGTCTATGAATGCAGCAGTGACTCCATGGTACATGGGGAGCTATTTCTTTAAATTGGCCGCATAGGCCTATAAAACAACCTGACATAGGCTTGCCTCAGTCAGTAGGTATGTAATAGGGTGAAGAAGGAAGGGGGCCCTAGAAGGAGGAGGGGCAGCCATAAATCAAGGCATCTGGTGAATCTCCCTCCCCTAGGGACAAAAGTTATAGGAACTGAGAGACTAGGCTTAATTGGTATTAATTGAGCATAACTGACAAAGAGCTGTGAACTAGCAAAGGTGGAGGTAATTGCTGGTAATGGGTCATAATTGACAGGGGAAGAAGAACCCTCCTACCTTCCAGGCAGGGGAATAAAACAGAGGAAGGGTGGTGCAAGACAGAAGCAGATAGAGGCAGAGGAGTGACAGAGGAGAGGCACAGATGAGAGGAACAGACTGGGCTCTTGGATCATGGCAGCTGGCTTAACATGCAGGAGAGAAACAGAGAGGTGGTTGGGTTTCACCAGCTGGCTTGACCCACGAGGCATAGCAGTGAAGAGTAGAGCTTGGGACATGGAGGTTTTGTTTAGTAAGGGGCAGCACTTTCGACATGAAGATTTGGTTTGCAGGGAGCAGCTGACTCAGCCCACAAGGCAAAGCAGTGGCTCTGGTGTCAGGCCCTGGTAGTGTGGCTGGATAAAATAGTCTTTGAGAGTGGAAACTCACTGCTTTCTCAGGTCACTGGTGCTCTGACAATAAACGCTTATTCTATGACCAAACTCCTATGTTGACCTATTTATTGGCTGAACAGTGCAGGCAGCATGAGCGTGCACTCAGTTTCCATCCAGTAATAGTTCGATAAGCATGAAGGGATAATCTCAGCTTTATCCAGTAACACATACACCACAACAATTTGACCAACTAATGTTCTTTTTAAGGAAATAACCTTTGATTGCATTAAAAACCGTCTTCACCTGTGGTATACTCTGTCAATGGGTAACAAAGCAGCACGTTTTCCTTAATTTCATTTCCTACCAAGTACCTGGCGATGACGAGCAAAATAGATAAATCAGCAACATTTACACTTTCATCAACCTGAATGGAAAAGAATTTACTTTTCCTATTTTTTTTTAACTGAACTGGGGGGCCTCACCGCATTCAGGAAGCACACCCAGTTCATCATGTGGGTCCACCTGGGCCGGAGCTGGGATTCGATCCGCAGTCCTCAGGGCTTCAAAGCAAGCGCTTAACCCACTGAGCCATCCCGGCTTTCCCATACTTTTTCTAATTCTATTTGCTACTACAGCATAAACATTGTCAGACTTTTCCTAAATCCATCAAGACATTATATTGCTTGAAAAAGAGATAATATTAAATTTGCAGACATGTTCTTTCCCATACATAACAAAACAAAATAAAACATAAATGGTATCCTAATACAAGGAGAAATTAAATATTCAGTTATGATGTGTTGTCTTTTTTACCATCTTTAGACACGAGATAAGCAATACAGTATTTAGCCTCAACTGCATTCTCATTCTTTCTTTCTTGACATCATGAATGAAGTAGCAGTTGGACACTTTTCTGAGTGATGAAAATAATGTATTTCTTTGTTTTTATACATAGGATGTGTAATTTCTAAATGTTGCATGAGTAGAGCGGGTTTCATGCAACCGTTGGATATTTCCCCACACACAACACACAAAGGCTTAGGATGGTCATCAAGCCCTACAAATAAAAACTCATATTTAATATACTCTACAGAGAATTTCCTTTTCTTCTGTGTAGTATCTGAGGCACACACCTTAATATTTCCCAGTGTGAGTGTACTTGCAGCTGTGGATGTGTTGAGAAGTACTTAGTGATGGGTTATAATCCACATTAAGTTTTGGTTTTTTAACCATTCCTGTTTTCAACCACTAATCCATAATTGACATTTCTTAAAAATCACTGACAATAACTGCAATTATGGGAAACATTAAATTAAAACACTACTTGATTCTTTGATACTTTTAGTTTTATATTCATGGACACAGTCAATAGTTTAGTGCTTACCTGAGGGGGTGGGGGAGTAGGGAGGTGGTAGCAAATATATGGTGATGGAAAGAGAACTGACTCTAGGTGGTGAGCACATAATGCAATGCATAGACCATGTAATGTAGAATGTACAAATAGAATGTACACCTGGAAACTATGTAATTCTTACCAACCTATGTTACCCCAATAAATTTAACAATTTAAAGGAAAAAAACTGTTTGAAAAGAATCATGATTAAAAACAACACACTTCTACTCAGTCAATAACTAAACTGATTAATCTGGGCTACAGATGTACTTTTATTTTGGGAAAGTTCTAGGAATGTCACAAGAGAATTGTTCTGCAACTGTGTAATGATTGGTAGAAGAGCAGGTTGGGAGAAGGGTTCATAGCCATGCCCTCACCAATCATCATTCTCTAATGTTGTCTAATTTTGAAGTGTCTGCCTGAATGGTGCTTTAAACTTAACATTTATTGTTCCATAACTAACATTTTGCACTTTTTTACTTTACTTGTTTTTTCACCATTACTGATTATTTCTCGCATACCCCTGAATGGCCCAGCATGTACCCCCAGTGGAAGTACCACCACTTGGGAACCAATGCTCTAGATCAGGGATTCCCAACCCCATGCCCCCAGGCACCATGGCGCCCACGGCCCGATTTGTGTGCGCCCGCCATTATTTGACTGCATCAGAAGTTTTTCATAAACACTAAATAACACTATAATTAATTTTTATACATTTGTTTGAATTTTAAAATATTGTTTGAGTATCTACACAGGTTTATTATATTCACTGATATGTTTGCGATATCATATGTATAAGTTTTTCCCTAGCTTTCGCCTTTGTACATGTCGCATCTTGTTTAGCCGCTGCACTCTTTAAACTCTCCTCCACCCAACCGGGAGACACGAAGTTGCCATTTTGATTGCGGTTGCTGGACTGATCGGATTGTGACGGTTAGCTAGGATCACAGTATTCTGATATATTCAATTTTAAATGAACCAAAGTGAGGTAGGTAATCTATTATTATGGTGGCAATTTGATATGATATTGTAGTTGTATAACTATTTTTATTGTTATTTTTTTTAGTCCTAAAATGAGTGGACCAAATAAGAGAAAACAAACCTATAATTTGAACACAGACTGGGAGGAATCATATTGTTTCATTAATTTAAAAGGAAAATGCATTTGCCTGTTGTGTGGCAGTAGTATTGCAGTGCCGAAAAAAACATAATGTTGAACGTGACTTTCAGACAAGTCATACCACTTTTGATATGAATTATCCACTTAAATCTGAAGTAAGAAAGAAAAAAATAAATCAACTAAAATTAAGTTTAACTACTCAACAGACTGTTTTCACTAGACATGTGGAAAAATCTAAAAAGGCAACCATTGCTTCTTTCAAAATTTCTCACATGCTCGCAAAGAAGAAAAAACCTTTCCA
>PVKE010035509.1:0-16849 GCA_004027555.1 Craseonycteris thonglongyai | reverse complement strand
TAGCATCTTCTCTTGTTGTATCTCGCCAGTCTTGTCCATGATGTTGACTGTCTCGCATACTGTATTTTAGTGTTGTGTTGGCGATAACTTGTTTTGTTTAAGCGATCACTTTTTTTATTAATTAAGCCCTTATAATGCCGCCTAAGCGCTGTGCCCCTGCGAAAGCTTCCTCCGGGGCGCCCAAGAGGAAGAAGATGATAACCATCAGCGAAAAAGTGAAACTTTTAGATATGATCAAGGAGGGCAGAAGTTATGCATCTGTGGCACGCCATTACGGGGTGAATGAATCTACAGTGCGGTACATCAAGAAAGAGGAAGCAAACATCCGCAAAACTGCTTCAATAACCTTCAATAAAGCAGCAAAACGTGTGGTAACTCCGTGTAATAACAGAATTGTGAAAATGGAAGCTGCACTGGCATTGTGGATTGCTGATTGCAAGAAAAAGACAGTGAGTTTGGACACTAATATGATCAGGACAAAGGCCAAAGCTCTCTACGACCAAATCTTGCCCGATGACGACAATGAAGAGGCTGAAGAAGGTGCTGACGAACCTCAAGCCAGTACTAGTGCTGCCAGGAGTGATTCGCCTCCTCGAGGACAAGGCTTAAAAATTTCAAAAAAGATACAGCCTCAGAAACATGCTTCTGTATGGTGAGGCTTCCTCTGCTGACAGCGATGCTGCTTGTCGTTACATGGAGAAAAAGTTTCCTAACCTTATCAGTGAGGGAGGCTACCCCTCCTTCACTGAAAACGAAGAGGAAGACGAAGAAGAAACTGAAAAGCGTGGCCTTACCCTGGAGAATCTGCAACAATTGTGCAACATGGCAAGAGCGATGCGACAATTTGCACAAGACATTGACGACAATATGGTTCGAGCTGTCGAGTTCAGCAATCGCGTTGACGGGGTTATGTCCTTGTACAGGGGAATTTTGAAGGAAAAGAAAAAACAAAGACAACAACTACCCATCACCATGTTTCTCTCCAAGGTAAAGCCCCCGGCTCTACCATCAGCGCCTCCAGCAGAAGAGTCTCCGAGTGAGCCAAAAGCTTCTACGAGTCAAGTGAGAGCCTCTCCACCACCAACACAAGACTCTTCGCCTCTCTCAGAAAGCAATGTTGATTAATGTTTATTACTGTATAAGGTTTTGTAATTAACCTTATTAATTAGCACTGACACGTTTAAGTAAATACGTATACTGTTGTAATTTTTGTCTTAAATGAGTAAAGTATGAATACTGTTTACATATTTAAAATATTCTTGTACCCGCATACATGAAAATTCCTAGGGGCAAATCCTACTTAGCTGTTTTTCAGCTTTCGCGGAAGGTCCTGGTCCCCATTAACTGCGAAAAACGAGGGATCACTGTATTTCTGGAAGGATGCATAAATAAACAGAGTGTAGTTGCCTCTAGAAAGACAAACTAAGTGACCAGGGAACAGAAGGAAGGAGACTACTTCCCATATACCACTCTGAACCTTCTGAATTTTTGCAATGCTTATGTTTTACTTCTAAATAAACAAATAAATAAAACTAAACAATGCAGAAAAAAAGGGTCTAAATGAGAAAACTTTTTTTTTTAATTTGGTTTTGGTTTTTTTGACAGAGAGAGATACAGAGATACAGAGACAGAGAGAAAACTGAACTGGGGGCACTCCCCAGTTCAGCACATGGGTCCACATGGGCCGGGTCCGGGATTCGATCCTCCCCTGGCGCTGCAAAGTGAGTACCTAACCCACTGAGCCATCCCAGCTTCCCCATGGAGACTGTTTTTTGAAAAGAAATCTCAGGTGGCTCCCGTAACTCAAAAACTGGCCAGTGATCTACCTTTGGAAAGCCATCTCACTTCTGTGTATAAGTGAAGACATGTGTGCTCTTTGTCTATCTCACAGAGCTGCGTGAACAGATGTGAGTTAAGGGCATGTACTTTAATGAGGTTGATCATTTTAATCACACCCTGTAAAACATTAAGTTCAGGTGACATTTTTTGGCTAGCCAGCATTTCTCTATGGATGACACAGTGTGTAGACTCACATTCAGCAGTAAACTCTTCTTTGACCCAAGGAGTGAAACCAGAAAACTGTCCAGTCATGGCAGCTGCTCCGTCCATGAATACACCAACACAAAATGACCAATTCAGTTTTCCTGACATGTAATCAAAGACTTGAATAGTTCTGCAGCTGTGGTGTTGGTTGGTAACAAAAGTGCACATAACATATCCTCATGCACATCCTCCTGAAAAATATATTGCATAAAAACAAGAATTGTCGCCTTGCTGTCAATATTGGTAGACTTAACCTGGATTACATGCCACAGTGACTCATTAACTCTCTCTAATAATTGTGTCTCAATATCCTTTGCTATTGCATCCATTTGTCTAGTTATGGTGCTAGCTGAAAGAAAAACACATGCCACCTTTTATTTTGTTTATTATTTATTTATTTATTTATTTATTTTTTTATTGTTTTTGACAGAGAGAGATACAGAGACAGAGAGAGAACTGAACTGGGGAAACTCCCCAGTTCAACACATGGGTCCGCACGGGCCGGGGCCGGGGCCGGGATTCAATCCAAGGTCCCCAGCACTGCAAAGTGAGTGTTTAACGCACTGAGCCATCCCGGCTTCCCCACATGCCACCTTTTAAACTGCAGCCTCGGGGAAGCTGGGATGGCTCAGTGGGTTAAGTGCTCACTTTGCAGCCCCGGGGACCGAGGATCGAATCCCGGCCCCGGCCCGTGTGAACCCATATGCTGAACTGGGGAGTGCCCTCAATTCAGTTCTCATTGGGGTGAAGACCCCGGCCAAGTTCCTGCCCTGTGCAGCCCCAAGCCCACCTGCGGAATGAAACTATGTGGAAAAACCAATGATGTACAACTATGGAGACTGTTTGGGGCCCTCCCCCTTCTCTCTGTCTCTGTATCTCTCTCCTTCTCTCTGTCAAAAACAATAAAAATTAAAAAAATTAAAAAAAAAAACAAAAAAACAAAAACAAAAACTGCAGCCTCTCCTAAAAGAACTGCAGCAGGCAGAATCAACTCTTCACCAGTAGTAAAGGGCTTCTTAGCTTTAGCAATGAGGTCAGCTGCTAAGAATGATGCTCTCAGTGCAGACACAGTGGATAAAGTTGTGGCCTTTAATAATTGCTTCTATTCTTTGTGTTCACATTCTTTTCTTTTGAAAAATTCCAAAGGCTTGTCTTTTAATGCAGGGTGATTGGTCTTTATGTGATGAAGCAGATCTGAAGGTTTTGTGACTTTGTTGGAGACCTTTATATTATACAAAGTGGGCTTGGAGAATGTGAGTCAATAACCTATTGCAATGAACCCATAATTTAAATAGGACTCTTGGGGAAGCTGGGATGGCTTTAGTGGGTTAAGCGCTCACTTAGCAGCGCCGGGGACTGGGGATCAAATCCCGGCCCGGCCCAAGCGGAAACATGTGCTGAACTGGGAGCTCCCCCAGTTCAGTTCTCTCTCTGTCTCTGTATCTCTCTCTCTCTCTGTCAAAACCAATAAAATAAATTAAAAAAATAAATAAAATAAAAACAATACAATAGGAATTTATAATAAATAAATAGGACTCTTGGTATTTTCTCTTAAATGCAGCTCTCTTTTTGTTGGGAGTCTTAGTCTTCTGCTGTCTCATCATTGAGTCTTTCCTCCTTTTCAAAGAAGATCTCCGGTGGCATTTGTTTTTTATTCATTTTGGCTAGGGTTACCTTGTGGGCTTACCAGAATTGTGACTGAGACAAGTGTGAAGTACAGGAAAGAGGCACGGACAGAAATGGTAAATAAAATAATGGCGGGCCACACACCAACTAAAATAGTGTTCCCTCGCCACTTCGCGCTTCATGTTTTGCGGCTTCAGTGCTTCGCGGGTTTCCCCAAAACATTCATCAAAAAATAAAAATGAAAAAATACCACCATGTCGGCAGCCACATTGCGGAAAGGAGAGTTGTTTCATGTTGATGCGCGAGAGAGAAGGATCCCTGCATGTCAAACAAAGAGATGAGTTGACTCAGAGTACATCCACGAGCTCTCATAAAGGCGCGTGATTGGTTTCCGGTGCGACATCGACCAATGAGAAAATTCCTAGGGGCAAATCCTACTTCCCGGTTTTTCAGCTTTCGCAGAAGGCTCTGGTCCCCATTAACCGCGAAAAACGAGGGCTCACTGTAAGTGTTGGATTCTGACTTAAAACAGATGAAGCTGTACAATTGAAATACATCAACTCACTTGCCACTATAAAGTCTTCCACCAGATGCGCTTAATTGTCACTTACCACTCACTGATAGGGTTCTGATAGGAGTCTGCAAGCAATTGATTTATTATGGTCTTTATGTAGTAAAATCTCTCTACTAATGTTAATCCGTATTTGTAGCTGCTCCCCAGTGCTAGTATCACTACCTCACCTCCATCTCAGACCACCAAGCATTAGATTCTCATAAGGAGCGAGTAACTTAGATCCCTCAGTTCATGCTCCCATGAGAATCCAATGCTGCTGCTGCTGATCGGACTGGAGGCAGAGCTCAGACAGTAATGCAAGCAATGGGAGTGGCTGTAAATACCCATGAAGCTTTGCTCACCAGCTGCTCACCTCCTACTGTCAAGCCAGTTCCTAACAGGTCAACAACTATACTAGTCAGGGGCCTGGGGGTTGGGGACCCCTGCCCTAAAGGACTCTCTCTTTCTGCTCCTCTGTACCATTGTATTCCTTGTTTTCTCCAGAATAGTCTTATTGCACTTTTCCTTCTCCAGCTAATTCCTACTTATCCCTCAACTCTAAATTTGCATCTCATCCTCTGTAGTAGTCTTTCCTGATCATTCTGAAGAACAATGACCATTGTCTCCATGAAATTCCCACTATACCCGGTTTTTGTCACATCTTCAGTTGAGCTCTATGTACTTATTTGTTAATTTTTTTAAAGATTTATTTTTATTGTTTTTGACAGAGAGATACAGAGACAGAGACAAAGAGAAAGGGGAGGACCTAGAACAGTCTCCACAGTTGCACATCATTGGTTTTCCCACAGGTGGGCACAGGGTTGCACAGGGCAGGAACTGGGCTGGTGTCTCACCCCGGCAAGAGCTGAGCTGGGGGCACTCCCCAGTTCAGCACATGGGTCCGCACAGGCTGGGGTCGGGATTTGATCCTTGGTCCCCAGGGCTGCAAAGTGAGCGCTTAATCCACTGAGCCATCCTGGCTTCCTCTAATTTGTTTGTTTAATTGTCTGCCACTTCCTCAATATATCACAAATTCCATGAGATCAGGGATGACATCTTGTCTTTGTATCCCTAGCACTTAGCACAGTGATTGGAACACAGTGAAAGCTAAATAAACATTTGATAAATGATTAAGTGCACAATTTTATCCAAAATTTCTGTGCAATTTTATTCACTTCTTTCTAAATTTCTTATCTTACTTCAAGGATTTGAAATATTCCATCTACTATCCTTTTTTCTTTAAGATTTATTTTATTGTTAGAAGGTGAGAGAGAAGGATGACTCAGAGCAGTCTCCATAGTTATACATCATTGATTGTGACATGGTTTCATTCCATGCAGGTGAATGTGAAGCTGTCTGGGACAGGAACCAAACCTGGGGCCTCCCGCATGGGAGACAAGAAGCTTCACCTGCCATCCTGGAGGTTATAGTTGTGCCACAGTTCGGCATATGGGTTTGCATGGGCCAGGGCCGGGATTTGATCCCTGGATCTCGCATTTGCAGGGCAGGCATTCAACCTGCTGAGCTATCCAAGCATCCCCTCTCTACTATCCTTATTTCATAACAGTATTTTCTATTTTAATTTCCTCAGCATTTGGTTGATCATACTTTGTGCTGAGCTAAGTGGCACTTTTCTGTACTGCCTTGAAATTATTCTTTATTTAGCCTTTCACTATAGGCATGATCAGAATTGGGGAAGCTGGGATGGCTCAGCAGGTTAAGTGCTCGCTTTGCAGGCATGGGAACCGAGGATCGAATACCAGCCCCAGCCTCAGCCTGTGTGCACCCATGTGCTGAACTGCAGTGTGCTTCCCACGCGGGAGGCCCCCAGTTCAGTTCTTGCCCTCTCTCCCCCCTCCTCCCCACTTCGGCCCCTGGCTCAAGGGGGCTTGCGTCCCATGCAGGAGGCCCCCAGTCAAGTTCCTGTCCTGTCCTGCGCAGCCCCCCCCCCCACGCCTACCTGTGTGGAACGAAATCATGTGGAAAACTGATGAAGTTCAACTGTGGAGACTGCTCTGGGCCCTCCCCCTTCTCTCTGTCTCTCTTTGTCTCTCTCTCTCTGTCTCTGTCAAAAACAATAAAATAAATCTTAAAAAAAAACCTTTTCAAGGTAAGAACGTGATTCAAATCTACTGCACAGAGTTATAGTTGCTCAAACGAGTCCATATGTACGCGTAGACGTACAGTAAAGTTCAGGGTCTGTGCACCAGTCACTTTTTTCTTTTCGACTTTTCTTTTTTTGTTCTGGAGTGTGCGCACCAAGAAGACAAAGGTGGGAAAAGTGACCAAGCAGTCATTCAGGCGCATGCCCATCCCTAACTTGTCCAAACCTGGTGGAGCTCGAGAAGTGGGTGTGGTCTGGCCAATCTGAGTGAACGCGGCCCCTCCCTCCCCATGATTGGTTAGCTCTCAGTGTTGTGGGGCGGGGAAAGAAAGAGATGGCGGGCGGTGGAGTGGTGGGGTGGCGAAGAAAGAGCGCCAATCTCGTTCTGCGCAAGCGCAAATAAGCGACCGAGAGAGGGCGTGAGAGAGCGAAAAGGAGTGTGGAACCCCTGATGCGCTGGTGAGCGCGAGCTGAGACGCCAGCCTTGACGCCTGCGCCGTGGCCCTCAGGGCCCCGCGCGCGGCGGGCGGGTGCCCGGCGCGCCTGCGCAGTAGGCGGCGGCGGCGGCGGCAGGGGGAGGTGGAGGCTGTGGAGCGGCAGCGGCAGCAGCGGGTCCCGGGACTGAGGTAGCAGCGAGGGCAGCAGCGAGGGCGCGGCGGGCGGAAGCTGAGGTGACGAAGGCAGCAGCGGCGGCGGCCGTTTCCCTCACGGTGGCGGAGACCAAGGCGGCAGCGGCGGACGGGGAGCGGCCCGGCCCCGGCCCCCTGCTCGTTGGCTGTGGCAGGGCCGCGGTGGGGCCGGCCCGGCTCCCGCCCCCCGCGGCTCCCCCTCCGGCTCCTCCTCCGGGGAGACGCCGTGGAGCCGGCCCGGCCCGTACTCAGACCACTGCTGCAACCGCCGCCGGGGGAGTCGGAAGCGGTGGCGGCGCCATGGGTGGCCTGGCCTCTGGAGGGGATGTGGATCCGGGACTGCCCGTCGAGGTGCGCGGTTCCAACGGGGCCTTCTACAAGGTGAGGCGGCCAGCCAGAGCAGGGAAGAGTGGGGTGGGATAGAGCTTCTGGAGCTAAGTCCTGACCCCTTAGAACCATAGACCCACGCTTTCACCCGCAGCCCTCCTGGGGTAGACCTCTGGAAGTTAACCACTTTCCTCTTATTTTTGGCCCCCTCTGTTACACCTGCTTTTATCCTCATCTCAGATAGAATGAACATAATGGCATTAATTGTGCTTGGGTCAGCGCCCCCCATCCTCCAGAGACTCCATTTACCCAGTTTCCTATTGACTAACTCTATTTCCTAGTAGAAGACATACCTTAGACTTTAATCACATCTTTCCCAAGCACATGGAGGATTCTCTTTATTCTTCCCCTGTTACCCGCTTGGGAAGGCCGTCCCATATTAGATCCTTTCATCTTCCTCTGAGAGGCCTCGAGTTACTGGCTCTGGAAGACACCCTCCTTTCACCTTCTATTTCTGTTTCCAACCCAAGGAGAAATTGTCAAAATCTATGACATTTGGTATCTTTGACCTTAGGAACTCTGGATTGTACCAGTCAAGTTGACTCCTAGCCATAAGGTGGCATCTTTTCACAAGTCTCTCCATCCATTTATCCTAAGGCTGGCTGGTCCACCATTCTACCCAGAGATGCATTTGTTTGTTATCTCACTTTGATCTCAGAAACTTTTAGGTCATTCATATGGTTTCTTCATCTTTTGGAGTGTAAGCTTCATATTCATGATCTCTAAAAGGGGAATCTCATGAGGATTCCCTGTTTATCTTAAGGACTTCCACTTCTAGAAAATTTAGGGCTAACTCCTAATTTGGGAACCTGCTAAGCTTTTTTTTTTTTTTTTTAAATATTTTATTTATTTATTTATTTTTGACAGAGTGAGAGAGAGAGAGAGATACAGAGACAGAGAGAGAACTGAACTGGGGGAGCTCCCAGTTCAGCATATGGTTCCGCAGGGGCCAGGGCCGGGATTCGATCCTGGGTCCCCAGGGCTGCAAAGTGAGCGCCTAACCCACTGAGCCAGCCCAGCTTCCCTGCTAAGCTTTTTTTGAAGGAAAAGGGGACTAAGATCTTTGTTTGCTTCACCTTCCCCCTTGCCCAGGATTTGGTTCTTTAGAATTGCCACCTTTATCTGTTCTGAATCCATTTTCTAGGACTTCCCTCCCGCCTGCCCCCGCTCCCCTCCCCCCCCCATTTAGGCTAAGCCAGAGAGAGACCCCTCTTCTCTCAGGAATTTTTTCTTTGTGTGACTTGTTATTTTGAACCTATTTGGACTTAATGCTTGGAAATTGCCTCACAGATTTTTTTGATTCCTGTATTATTCTTTCATTTTACCCTGAGGAGCAAGAGCAGAGATACCTTATTATAACATCACTTGTGAGAAAAGATGCCTTTCCTTCACTTCCCCTCAAGCCTTTCTCCCTTAATAGACCTCTCCACCTTTATGCCCTTGGAAATGACTTGCTCTAACTTCTTCCCTGTGAAGTCATATCTTACAATGGAAAAGGTCTCATAGTTGCCCCAGCTTCAACAGATACGTTCAGTGTAGTCATTTTTTACCCACTCCAAATGCCTGTCTATTTCTGCCTCAGTTCCCTCATCAGATTTCATTATTTATATTCAGTGCCTTTGGGTAGCCTTATCTATCTATCTTAACTTACTCTCTCGATTTAAGTCTCTGACTTTTTATATACCTCTTTTTATTAATTTATTTTTTTAATTGTTTTTGACAGAGAGAGAGAAAGAGAGAGAGAGAGAGAGAGCTGAACTGGGGGAACTCCCCAGCCCAGCACATGGGTCCGCACCGGGGCCGGGATTCAATCCTGGGTCCCTGGCGCTGCAAACTGACCGCTTAACCCACTGAGCCATCCCGGCTTCCCCAAGTCTGACTTTTTATCGTAATATTTCTATATTCCTGTGTAATCCCCACAAACCACCTTGTTAATATCTGAAGGAAGCTCCCAGCTGATCTCTTTTGTCATTTTTTTCTGCATACTTTACTAACTCATGGGACTTTTTCTTCTAGCCTGCCTCCATAGCATTTCTATTGTCTTTGGCAAAGTCTCTAACTCGTTTTTTATTCTGATAGAGTACATTTGTCTCATATATTCTTTCTTCCCAAACTTACATTACTTTTGTTGAAATATCCTTTCTCATAAGATTTTAGCCCCATTTTCCCCAATACCTTGACCTTCATCTGGGTCCATCTTACCCCCAGATTCTGGGTTCTAAGGAAAGTGATTCTTAAATTGAGTCTGAGATCAAGATACGAGTTTTGCTTTTGTTCTAGGAAGCATGGGAGCCAAGCACCGCGGGGAAAGATTGGTATCCCATTCAAATGAACTGTATGACAAAGCTGGGAAGGGAGTGTTTCCCTTTCCACATATAAGTTTCCAACAGAAAATCTTTCTCTGAATTATTCCCATTTCTCCTGGGGGCTATGGCAATGATAGACTTGAGTAAATTGGGGACAGGACACTTTGCATCAGAGGGTAGAGTTTGGAGTTGAGCCAAAAGCCAGAATCTTCTAAAGGTAATGTGGGTTTTTTGTTCTGGTCACTTAAACATTTTCTGCCCTAAGTCTTAGTTAAAAACAATAATAAATCCCTAAATTCAGACTAATTTTTCTTCAACTTTCAGTGCCAATACTGACCCATTCTGATATTGCTATAGATTTAATATTCATGACTCAGCAAACTTCAGTGTGGGTCAGGAAGCATTTACATTGCTTCTAGAACTGTAAATTTTGGAAAGTCCCTTTCTCCCCTCTCATAATTGAGTCCTATTTTTGATCTTCTATGAAATAACTGCATGTGTCATATTTGGGATCTAAGTTATTTTGTAACTATCCCATCAACTCTTCCCTTTCTGTCAGAATTTTAATGTATTTTATTCTTTACTCTCCCAGATGAAATACTTGTTCACCTTCCAGGGCACAGTCCAGCTTTCCAGACCTTGCCTGGATATCCTAATTCCCCTTCTTAAGGAATATGCCATCCTCAGCTTCAACATGTGGTTTTTGCCCAGACCCTTCCTGCTTTTCTACTAGAACTTGCTCCTTTCTGTTGAGAGCCCATGACTGGAAGATAGATTGAAAGTGTGGATTCATTTCATATCTTCTAGAATTTGAGGGAACTGAAGTACCTGGGAACCTAGGGCTCTCTTCCTCTATTCTGGTCCTAAGCCCCATAAGCCAAAGCCAGGATATATCATGGCTACTGAATTGAGTCATCCTTTGGATCTAGTTGGCTTTCCAGAGGTTCACTCACTCTTGCTCTCACCTGCTTATCTTTCCAATGAGCACACACTGAGCAGTACTGGAAGGTCACTGTCTACAACTAGTATCTCTGGAGGAAAAAAACTGGAGTCATGTGGGTGGAATTAAGGAGCAGAGACTGGGTTGGGATATGAAATTGAGAAAACTTGTTTTGGAATATTTGAAAGAAAAAGACCCTAGAAGTATAAGAGTAAGTGACATTTGGTTGAACTGCTGAGTAATTCAAGAGAAACCACCATTCTGAGCTCTGCATTTCTGCTCTGGATCATGAAAAACCAGGGTAATGTTACTTTTGCCTGGGGGCTGGCTCTAACATGGTGGAGGGAAATTGGATTAGAGTTTTAAGCAAATCCTTTGTGAATAGGAATATCTAGGAGTTATCTTTTCATAAAAGAGGCAAGCTCATCTGTCTCTTCCACTTCCTTTTATTTCATCTCTAAAATATTATGAGTATATCTTAACTCTCTATAAACTATTTCTAACCTTTTTTTTTTTAACGGAACTGGGGGCCTCACCACATTCGGGAAGCATACCCCAGTTCAGCATGTGGGTCCACCTGGGCCAGAGCCGGGATTCAGTCCTCGGTCCTCGGGGCTTCAAAGCGAGCGCTTAACCTGCTGAGCTATCCCGGCTTTCCCTATAAACTATTTCTAAAGCTTGGAGATAGACATTTTGGATAAAGAATTGGATAAAATCAGCTGAAGAGTGTGGTTGAAATGTCTCTAGAAATTTAGACAGACCCTTATAAAAGGGGAAAAGACAAGGGAAGGGATACAGTATTAGTAATTGTGGTAGGATGGAGGAGGACACATAAGGAGCTAAGAGAACCAGAAAGGGAAGAGGGACTCAGGCAAATAGGAGTAAAAGTGCCTCAGAAGATTTGAGTGGAGAATAGTAGGTATGGGTATTGATGTAGCTGCATGAAGAATGGAAAAAGTATTTCTGGGAAGGAAAATGGCAGAGAAAACTAAAGCATTAGTAAGTAAGAGGTAAGGAGTATTAACAGTAGTAAGGCTCTAAATCAGTGGTGTCCAACCTTATGGCTTCCCTGGGCCACATTGGAAGAATTGTCTTGGGCCACACATAGAATACACTAACGTTAATGATAGCTGATGAGCAAAAAAGGCCGCAAAAAACTGATTATGTTTTGGAATGCTGGAATAGCTCAACAGGTTGAGCGCTTACCTTGTAACTGCAGGGTCCGGGGATCAAGTCCTGGCCCTGGCCCTGGCCCTGGCCCTGGCCCTGGCCCTGACCCTGACCCTGGCCCTGGCCTGTGCAAACCCATAGGCTGAAGTGCCCCCAGTTCAATTCCTGTCCTACATGACCCCACATCCACCTGTGTGGAGTGAAACTATGTCACAACTAATGATGTGTGGCTGTGGGGACTGCTCTAGGCCCTACCCTCTTCTCTCTCTCACCTTCTTTCAAACAAATCTTAAAAACTCATGATTTTTTTTTTTTTTTATGATTTAGTTTATTGTGTCTGACAGAGAGAGACAGAGAGAAAGGGGAGAGCCCAGAGCAGTCTCCATAGTTGTATGTTGTCAGTTTTCAACATAGTTTTATTCCACACAGGTGGGTGGGGGGCACCCAGGGTGAGAACCGGGCCAGGGGCCTCCTTCATGGGAGGCATGTCCCCGCGAGCTGGGGGCCAAGCCTTGGGCCTCCCACATGGGAAACTCGCCCTAGTGAGAACCGAACTGGGGGCCACCCCAGTTCAGCATATAGGTCTGCAGAGGCCGGCTCCCAGACCTGATCCCTAGACCCCAGAGCTGCAAGGTGAGTGCTCAACCTGCTAAACCATCCCAGCATACCCTCTCAATGTTTTAAGAATTTGTGTTGGGCCTCATTTAAAGCCATTCTGGGATATAGGTTGGACATGCCTGCTCTAAATAGTAAGGCTCTCTTAACAAGATCCTATCCTGAAAGAAAAGAAAGATGGCTTATATCAGAGTGAAATTTAGATTTAGATATTCCCACTATAAGGAAATAGTAGTATAGTTAAATGTTTATGATTGACCAGTTCTGAGATGGCATTGACATACATAAATGGGCAGTTTTGGTGCTTTCTCTTCTAAGCTTAGCATTTGTCCCCACTACAAAGCTCAGGAATAGTCCCTGTTTATTAATTAGCCTCTTGAAATTCCCAGTTTTTAAAAACAGCTTTATTGAGCTATAATTGACATACAATTAAGTACATACATTTAAAATGTACGTATTAGGTTTTGACATATATAAGAGATTATCGCCACAGTCAAGAGGTTCTCTACCAAGCACTATTTTGTTTTGTCATACATTCATTTGCATTTCCTGATTTTTGACAGAAGTGAAAGGAAATTCAGTAGAGAAAGGATAGTCTTTTCAACAAGTGGTACTCAAACTGGATATCCATAGGTAAAAAATGGACTTTGCGGGGAAGCCGGGATGCCTCAGCAGGTTAAGCACTCGCTTTGCAGCCCTGGGTACTGGGGATCAAATCCTGGCCCTGGCTTGTGCGGACCCATGTGCTGAACTGGGTTGTGGCCCCCAGTTTGGTTCTTGCCAGGGTGAGCTTCCCATGTGGGAGGCTCCCATTTCACCCTGGCTCACAAGGGCATGTCTCCCATGTGGGAGCCCCCAGCCCAGTTCCTGCCCTGCACGGCCTCCGCCCACCTGTGTGGAATGAAACTGTCAGAAACTGATGTCATACAGCTATGGAGAGACTATTTTGGGCCCACCCCCTTCTCTCTGCCTCTGTCAAAAACAATAAAATAAATCTTAAAAAAAACTTTTTGAGGGGAAGCTGGGATGGCTCAGCGGGTTATGTGCTCGCTTTGAAGCCCCGGGGACCGAGGATTGAATCACGGCCCCGGCCCATGTGGACCCGGCCCATGCGGACCCACATGCTGAACTGGGGTGTGCCCTGCCCTGCGCAGCCCCACACCCACCTGTGGAGTGAAACTATGTGGAAAACTGATGTCAACTTTGGAGACTGCTCTGGGCCCTCCCCCTTCTCTCTGTCTCTGTTTCTCTCTGTCTAAAATCTTAAAAAAAACAACTTTGATTATATTTTGCTCTATATACAAAATATCTCAAAATATATCATAGACCTAAATGAAATAAAAACTGTAAGACTTCTAGAAGAAGATATAAGAGAAAACCTTTGTGAGCTTAGATTAGGGAATTCTTTATACATGAGACCACAAACTCATTCATAAAAGAACAAATTGATAAACTGGATTATCTAATAATCCTTAATTTTGAGTATATGAAAATAAGGAGAGGAGATAGAAAAATTAAATAAGGAGAGGAGATAGAAAAATTGGGAGCATAGGATTGAACAATAGCTTTGGCTTCCTCAGTGAGAACATAGCAATAGGTGATAGATCAGCTATGCATCCCTGTTCTCCCCTGTCATGATCTCACGATTGGGGTCTTAAACAATTTTATTATCCTATTCATATACTTAGTGTCGTAGTCTAGCATTCAGAAATCTCACATCTCTTTAAGTCCTAAGTTTTCTTTCTGTGAATTGTGTTCATCATTTTGAACTTTTCCAGTGTTCTGTTTATTCTCTTAGTACCCAGACATTAAGGCACTAAATTTGCTCAGGTCTCTTGCTGTATACTAGGGAGCTAGCCCCTTTTCTCTCTTGGCAGATCCTGCTGTCCTCTAGGTGTTCCAGGACACCCTTACACTGTCTCATGGGATATTCTTAGCCTTTCTGAATGTTGTTGGTATTTTAATTGAATTCTGGCAAGCTGCTCAGCACAACAGGAGGCAGACAGATATGGAGGCCCCTGTTGGAGCCATAGTAGACCACCAGTTTCTAGGCTGTTTTGATGCGAGTGACATTGCCCCCTTCTACTTAATTTTCTGTCTCATCTTACTTCTGGATCTTGCCACATCTCTTTCTGTGCCAGTATCACTCCATTCTATCTCAGTGTTGATATTCTTTCTCTAATACAGCTTTTTTCTGACCCTATCTTTAGATTGCTTGTGTCCCCATCTAAAACTAGTTTAAAGGCCTCTAAATAGCTCTTCCCTTAATGGCTGAGGTGGTGGTAAATTGTTTTTGTTTTTTTTTCCACTTTGTTCTAAAATTCATTCTAGGGCTTTGTGAAGGATGTCCATGAAGACTCTGTCACCATCTTCTTTGAAAACAAGTAAGACCTTGGGAATAGAGAATTCAGCATACCAGGTCTTAGGAGAGTGGAAAAGAGGGGGTGGCTGAGTCCCATGAGGCATGTAATAGGTGGGAGGGAGCCAAGGGTTTGGGTGGACAACTTTATATGGATCCCAGGAGAGGAGAGTTCTGAAATTTGGTGAAGGTCAGGGGGGCATTTGACCCAGTACTTAGCTTATAGCAAGAGATAGAAGATACCACTGTGGAGCCAGGCCTGGGATTTACCCTCTAGTCACCAGGGAAGGTGGAAATTGCCCAGCAATTTCAGGCAATAATCCATTCTTGAAGAAATGGGCAACCACATTAAGCCTGAATAATTTCCACATCACTTTTCTTTTTGCAGCTGGCAGAGTGAGAGACAAATTCCTTTTGGGGATGTCCGGCTACCACCTCCCGCTGATTATAATAAGGAGATCACAGAAGGGGATGAAGTGGAGGTAAGGGCCATGGAGTCCACCTTTTCTAAAAGTCACTTTTCTCATTGCATCTACCTTACCCTGATACCAGAATCCTAGGCTCCTAACTGGTGGTTTCACTCTCCTTCCTACACCCAAGCCAAGCTACTACATCCAGCCAGGTAGTTAGTCTATGCACAAGTGAAATGCAACAGTTCCTTAACCATCTCTTTGTGATCACCAAACTCTCAGGGAGCTTCCCAGTTTCTGGGGATTATTTACTTTTATTCCATAACAGCATTGAAAATCCAGAGCCCTCTGATTTTTAATTAGCAGCTCCTTATTCTAGTTTCCTTTATCTTGGTTTGAGAATACCTCCCATGTGTCTTAATGCTTATTCCATTCTTAATGTTTTGGCATGGTCCTCATTTTTATTTTCATTTTCTCTTCAGGTTTATTCTCGAGCTAATGAGCAAGAACCTTGTGGCTGGTGGCTGGCCCGTGTGCGGATGATGAAGGGAGATGTGAGTGATTGTGACGGCCTTTGGTCATAGAAAGGTGGGAGATAGAAGCTCAGGTCATGTACAACTTTTCTTTTCCTTTGCCAGTTCTATGTCATTGAATATGCTGCCTGTGATGCTACTTACAATGAGATTGTCACCCTGGAAAGGCTTCGGCCAGTTAATCCCAATCCCCTTGCAACCAAAGGCAGCTTCTTCAAGGTTACCATGGCTGTTCCTGAGGATCTGAGAGAAGCGTGAGTGTTAGGGATGTCAGGAATGGTGGGCCCTCTTTACAGTCCTCTTCTCTGCCCTTATTTCTCCCAAGCCCCTCTACCCTGTTTTAGTCTTTATTTCCTTGGCCTGCTAGAGCCTTTCTTCCTCCCACATTCTTTTCTCATCTCTGTTCTTTTACCACAGTCTTTTTACTTTTCTTAGTCCCTTTCCACCGAACCTTTGAATGTACATTACACTCTGCCCTCTGAGCACTTTTCTGTTTGCAGCTGCTCCAATGAAAATGTTCATAAAGAGTTCAAGAAAGCGTTGGGAGCGAACTGCATCTTTCTCAACATTACAAATAATGAGCTCTTCATTCTGGTGAGTTTATTCTGTCTGATTTTCACGTAAGCTCTTTTGACAATTTTTTTCCTTCTTCCCTTTTAACTCCTTTGTAGAAAGGGAGGAATTAAAATATATTTATGTTTATTTGTGAGAGAGGGCTTTATTGCTCCTGATTCCTATGGGCCCAGGTAGCCCTACTTTTCCTTAATCTGCCTCATGTCTGACCTTAATTTTTTTTTAACCTGGTCATTATATTGCACTGTGGGCTGGGACCCTCCCTTGCATATTTGGACTCTCAAAAATAGACCGTACAGTTCTCACCTGTGCTTGCTGCCTAAAATCACTTCCCTTAGGCATCCCAGTATATGTAATAGGCCTTTGTGAGGCTGACAATGATTTTTCTCCTCTCTGTCTTCATTTTTTTTTTTTTTTTTTTTTTATCTTTTCACATTTTATAGAGAGAAATTATCTTTTTGTCTTCAGTGAATATTTATTTCTATTTTACTTTTGACAGATAGAGAGAGAGACAGAGACAGAGACAGTTAGAGAACCGAACTGTGGGAACGCCCCAGTTCAGCATGTGGGTCCTGCCTGGGCCGGAGCCGGGATTCGATCC
>PVKE010035508.1:0-16850 GCA_004027555.1 Craseonycteris thonglongyai | reverse complement strand
CAACTATGGAGACTGCTCTGGGCCCTCCCCCTTCTCTCTGTCTCTCTCTGTCTCTGTTTCTCTCTGTGTAAAATCAATAAAATCTTTAAAAAAACGAAACAAAAGGAATATAGGGTATAGGGGGGCAAGGCGGATGTGTGAGTGCAACAGGTCAAAATGAAGGAACTCTTTTCACTGGCCCACGAGTGGTAATCACGCTCACATGCAACGTTTGAAGCACACGCATCCCTGTTTTACCCCATGAGCCTTTCCACAGCCGTGAGGTTCTCCCGTGTGTCGTAAAACACGAGGACTCCACATGCAGTCTCCCCCACCCAACCAGCCTCAACACCAGGGTTCTCGTGTCAGCTTTGCTGTTTCCGCCCCGTGGCCTTGAGGCAGATTTTATGGAGAAGCTCTGGAAGCGGATCTGGGCCCACAGCTCATGCCCTATCCCTGTTGCGTGGGGGATGGGTCCCTTGGATCCTACTACCCAAAGTGGCTCTCCGCGTAAACCTCTGTGACCGCCCCTGAATTTCGGGCACTAAGCGCTCTGGAGCTTTTAATTCATCTTTGTAGCCTTATCTTTCCAAGAAGGATGAACAAATGTGCCCCTCTGAAGGAACATTGGAACCTGCTGGCCAGTGCTAAGCTAGTGGCTGTCATCCTGCAAGCTTTTATGAGGGCAAAGTGACCCAAGAAGACATGGAATCTGTACAGGCCACACACACGCTTTCTTACCTCAGTAAGAACATTCCCTCCCCAGCTAGGTGAGGGTCCTCACACTGAACCCTGCCTGCCCGCCTCCCTTTCGCCTGACGCTCACCCCCACCCCCACTGTCAAGTCGCGCTTGCTTTCCAGGGAGGGGAACGTGGGGGAGTTCGGCACCCCTCACATCGGATCACGGCTCTAGTTCAATGAGCCCCCACGCTGACCCGGGCCCTGTGCTAAGGGCTTTCCATGAACCCAGCCCAACAGGGTGGGTCTGAGTCAACCCCTTTCAAAGATAAGGAGACTGACCTGGACAGGAGTTCAGGGACTCACGGAAGCCCCCGCAGTCCCTGGGCTTCCAGCTTCAGTCTCTTTAAATCCAAAGGTCACTTGTTTTTAGCTTGTCGGAAGACCCGTGGCTTTTGCAAGAGGTGCTTTCAGAAAAGAAAGGGAGCCTGCTTTTCTCCCAGCGCTGTCAGCCACGGCAGTGATGTGCCTTTTTCTTCATGACAAGTGTGATGGGTTTCAAAGCCGGCAGCAGGGCCCAGCAGCTGCCATGGCTGCAGGACACACAGCAGTGCCCCTGAGCAGAGCCAGGTGCCTGAGAGGCACCTTACGTGCCTGGGGCCACTTCTGGGACCTGTTTCCCAAAGCTTGTTAGCGCTTGCCTGTTCTGTGACCCTTTGGGCAACGAACAACTGGAAGCTATTATAATGCAGCCTTTCCAGATAGACACCAAAAAAACCTTATATATATATATATACTCCTAGCATTTGGTAAGGATCACAATGCTAAGAAAAAACAAAAGCTCTGTAAAAATGGCACGTGATGGGGAAGCCGGGATGGCTCAGCCAGTTAAGCACTTGCTTTGCAGCCCTGGGGGCCAAGGATTGAATCCCGGCCCCGGCCCGTATGGACCCATATTCTTAACTGGGGTGTGATTCCCATGCAGGAGGCCCCCAGCCCGGTTCCCGCCCTGCGCGGCCCCCACCCACCTGTGTGGAATGAAACTATGTTGAAAACTGGTGACGTGCAACTATGGAGACGGCTCTGGGCCCTCCTCCTTCTCTCTGTCTCTGTCTCTCTCAGTCAAAAACAATAAAAAAATAAGTCTTTAAAAAATATAGGGGAAGCCGGGATGGCTCAGTGGGTTAAGCGCTCACTTTGCAGCGCCGGGGACCGGGGATCGAGTCCCGGCCCCGGGCCGGCCCGTGCGGAACCATGTGCTGAACTGGGAGCTCGCCCAGTTCAGTTCTCTCTCTGTCTCTGTCTCTGTATATCTCACTCTCTCTGTCAAAAATAAAAATAAATAAATAAAAATATATTTAAAAAAAATAGGGGAGGCCGGGGTGGCTCAGTGGGTTGAGCGCTCACTTTGCAGCGCCGGGGACCAGGGATCGAATCCAGGCCCTGGCCCATGCGGACCCATAGGCTGAGCTGGGGAGTGCCCCCGGTTCAGTTCTCTCTGTGTCTCTGTCTCTCTGTCAGGAGTAAAAATAAATAAATAAATAATTTTAAAAAATTTAAATCCTTTGTTTAAAAAAAAATATATATATATATATATATGTCACGTGATATAACCACAACAGGCCAATTCCCTGCAGGAAAAGTGAAATCTAGTTAATTGTTGGGTCCCCAGAACACCAGGCTCTTTCTTTGCTTGCGTTTGGTTTTTCTCCCATGGATTTTCTTGTTCCAGAGTATTTGTTAGACCTTTGTGGGGTGCTGGCCACCCCGTGAGTCTTCAGCACCAGTTCTGACAAGAGCGCACGTTTCCACGGGATGCGTGGGTGACTCCCAAAGCAGTTCTGTGACTCCGTGTGCTCCCTTGTGAAAAGGGAGAGGGGACGTGCTCTGGGCTTACATGACGTCATCTACTTCCTTCCACAGTTGTTCATTTGCCTATCTTTCCTCCTCAAGAGGCTGAAAAGGCTTCCAGGGTGAGGGCACATCCTTCTGTCTCTGTGTCCCCAGCACCCCACCCCACCCCAGAACCCACCAGGGTTCCCAATACACGCTTGGGAAATTAGTACTAAAAAGGCTTGTGTTCTACTGGCTAGCTTCTACCTACCCATTGATAAGGGACTTGTTTATGAAGTTAGGTAACTTCCACCCAGAGGAATTCGAGATGTCGAAATAAGCAGGGAGGCCACCTTGATGTTTGCAGAAGCAAGATGCAGATGATAAGCTGTCTGTCAGAGAAAGGTTTTCTGGGTCTAGACGTTTCAGAGGCTATGGCGATGGCACCACCTTAACATTCCTTCCGTGATTCCCTCGGAAGGCATTTCAACTGCAGGACGCTTCTCGCTTAAAGTCCCTTGATAAACAGGGCTGTGACATTGGGGGTTCCCTTACCACAGCCACACTCCTGTGGTTTGCCTCCTGGGGGCATTCATTCATCCACCACATCCTATTCAGGGGACCCTATTGTTGTGTTAACTGCCTCCGGTTTCTGTACTGTGAGCTGTTGGGGGGAAATCGATCCTCATCTCTCATCTACCAGGGCCTCCACTGGACTCGTGCTTGATAAACTAGTACCTTGAGATGCCCATTTGAGTGGAACCTGGGAAACATATGGAAGACAGATTCCTGGGGCCGCCCTTGGGAAGTCTGAATACATTTGGGAAGAGGCCTGGGAAATCCGCAGTGTAAGAAACTCCGTACATCCATCAATAGGGGATGGTTCCGCCATGATATAAATATACGAGGGCTGTCGGGAAAGTCTCCAGCCACGTAATCGTTCTCGTGATATTGACTGGCTGGATTTTTCTCTGGACATCCCTTGTATACCTTAGGCAACACTGCAGAATACAGTTAAAAAGAATGAAGCGGCTTCAACTGTATTGATATTGAGCAATCTTGAATAGGTGTTATTATGAAGAAAAACTTAAGGTGCACTGTCGTATATATAGCACACTATATTCATATAATTGTGCATGGAGACACGCATACACGGACAACTATATATACGTAGAATGTACATCTGGGGAGGGAGGTGGGCATTGGGCCCTGTGCTAAAGAGGCTTTTTGTTAAGGTGACCAGATTTTAACATTGGTAAAGCAGGACACCATTGACCGGTGGTGGTGGGGGGGTGTTCTAGATTAAAAATTGGGTCTATCTCCCGCCGTTCCCTAGCTTGTCGTGCATTCTTTCCAAAAATCGGGACTTTTTTAAAATGCCGCGGGACGCGGGACAAATTGTTAAAAATCAGCACTGTCCCGCCAAAAGCGGGACGTCTGGTCACCTTACTTTTTGTTGATATGCTTTTGTAGTGCTTGGAACTTTTAAAACAACGTACAGATTATCCATTTCAAAAACATTTTTCTTTCGTTGACAACGGTGTGTCAGTGTTGGTTCATTATCACAAATGTCCCATACTTGTGTGTGTGTATGTGGGTGGGAGGGGGTATGTGTGAAATCTCCCTAGTTTCTGTTTCACTTTCTTTTTTCCATATATTTACCTTTTATTCATTTATGAATGAATTTCTGCTCAACTTTAGTGTGAACCTACAAAGGCTCGAAAAAGAATGTCTGTTAATTCAAAGAAATTTCCGAGTGCCAGGTATACTAGGTTTATCTGTGAACAAATGTAAGACTATAGATTGATTGATAGAGAAGGTTACAGCACCAGGTTGTTCCCCTGAGCCCGGGTTTGGGAACCACAGGACTGAGTGAGTTTTAACGCCCCTTCTATCGATGAGTAGAAGAAAAGTTTGCAGAAGCAGGTGGTACGTGGATTGTAGAGAGCTGAGAAGGTGCGATGGCGAGTTTGGGGGGTGTGTCTTGCCAGCCTCGGGGACACTCTTTTCGTATTGTTTTTGGGGTAACCGTGAGCCAGACCAGCTAGAGTGGGCAGATGGTGAGATGTGAGATAGGGGAGCATCTGGAAGAGGAGAGGAGAGGAGAGTCATAGGGCCTTGAAAATTTTCTAGGAGGGTTAAACCACATGAAGTCGCTGGTAGGGAACCATGGGACCCATAATCGCTGCAAGTTCATAGGGGTCAACCTGACAGAATTGAGGGCCTGAGGGGACAGAGTGATTGGGGATGTGGGGTCACCGTTCTTGAAAATGGACGAAGAGGATGTTTGAGGTGGAACGACTACATGGAATGTCGTGGAATTTTCCACCAGAGAATTTCAGAGGGAATGTTCTTGCATGCCGTGACCTGAGTACATCCCGTAATTCTACGCGTTTGCGCCTTTGCGTGAACCAAGATATTCAAAGGAAAGGTCTCCCAGGGGTGGAGTTCATTAGGGAAGGTGATTATCAAGGATTTGAAAGACAGAGACAAGTATTTGCATCAGTGTGGTTGGGAATGGGCCCTTTCCCAGAACTGCACCCAACTAATAGTGTCCTCCTTTTGTTACATTTAACTCGAAAAAAAAACAACAAAGAAAAAACCCTGCGGCAAAACGTACAGAACAGAATTTACCATCGTAAACATTTGGAAGTGGCCAGTTCCGTGGCGCTGAGCATATTCGCATTGCTGTGTATAACCATCATCCTCATCCCAAATGAAACTCTGTGACACTGGGCTCCCCGTTACCTCCCTGCCCCCCAGCTCTGGTAACCACTATTGTCCTTGCTGTGTGAATTCAACTATCCTAAGTCATAGCCCTCTTTTTTTTCTTTTAAAAATTTATGTTTATTGTTTTTTGACAGAGAGACAGACAGAGAGAGAGAGAAGGGGGAGGGCCCAGAGCAGTCCCCATAGTTGTACATCATCAGTTTTTTTGTTTGTTTTTTTTAACTTTATTTTTAAATTTTTTTTATTGTTAAATTTAATGAGTTTACATTAGTTGGCAACAATTAGACAGTTCACAGATGCACAAGTCCACATCACACCATTCATGCATCGTATTATGTGCCCATCACTCAGTATCAGTTCCCCTTCTATCACTATATATTTGGTGCCCACTCCCATCTCTCCCCACATCATCAGTTTTTTGACATGGTTTCATTCCACATAGGTGGGCAGGGCTGGGGGCCTCCCGCATGGGAAGCACCCCCCAGTTCAGCATATGGGTCCTCATGGGCTGGGGCCAGAATTTGATCTTCAGACCCTGGGGCTGCAAGCCAAGCACTTAACTGGCTGAGCCACATCCAGGCTTCCCCACTTTAGGTTTATCTTAATGTGTATATTAAAAAGTGTGTTTCCAATCTTGAGGCTAACCATGCATTTAGAAGCAAAGACAAGACAGGCGTATAAAGGAGAAGTAAATATGAGAACCCAAGTGTCTTGCTTGCCAGTTCCAAAGTGGTTCGTGTGTGTAGATTAACAATGTCTCCCAGCCTTCTATTGGGTGTGGTTTGTACATAATCGTTTGAAACAACGAATGTACAATGAGAGAGATGATCTGAAAATCTCCATTGTTGGTGATACTAGTATTGATGCTAATAGGTGACAGGCATACAATTTCTGTTCACAGGAATGAGTACATTTCTGAGGGTTCATTTACTTAACCTATTGTGGAAGTCAGGTTGGAAGTTCTACGACATTTAAGGTTAAGCCTTTGCACCTACTCTGAACTGAGGGCAGCGAAGTCTTTTTAGAAAAAGCTCCTGAGGGGAAGCCGGGGTGGCTCAGTGGGATGACCGCTTACTTTGCAGCGCCGGGGATTGGGGATCAAATCCCAGCCCTGGCCCTGGCCCTTGCAGAACCATATGCTGAACTGGGGGCTCCCCCAGTTCAGTTCTCTCTCTCTCTCTCTCTCTCTCTCTCTCTCTCTCTCTTTCTCTCTCTCTCTCTCTCTCTCTGTCAAAAATAAATAAATAAATTAAAATCTTTAAAAAAAAGAAAAAGCTTCTGAGCATTTATAAAGGTCCAAGATTTTTTTTGGTAAGAAGTGTGGAAGCCTTGCTTCTAAAAATGTGCTTACAATGTTTATGAAGTGTATGCAACCCAACCGTGGAAGCCAGAGAAGAAATCCTAGGATCACTGTAGCAGGGACCTCATACGGAACAGTAGAAATGGGCAAAGGACATGGTGAGAGAAAAATCACTGGGAATAGGAAGGAAGATTCCACACATCGGCATATAAGGTACACATCATTAGCAGCAGAGAGCAGTAATTCAGAGGAAGGGGAGAAAACAGGCAACGTGCTACCACTCTGAGACCTGAAATATGTTGGGCTCATTGTACTTACATTGTGTAAGTACTAGTTATGCTGCCTCATGCAGAAGCTTCCTTTAAACCTCTCTCTTCCTATGGCATACCCTCCCCCTGCCCACCTTCCTGCCTCTTCCCGGTGCCCCCAACACCCCAGGCTCATACGGGAAGCCACGGTGGTTACACGTGCACATGTTCACATGCTCTGCTTCCCTGGGTCCCGCTGTTTCTGGCTAGGAGTCACCTGGTAACCAGCTCCAGGGTTTCCAGATGCAATAGATGTGAGTGGTTTGACTTTCACCCCAGAGGTTAATCTGAATTCAGGAACTTTGACTGGAGAGGCACATGTGTAGAGAAAGGCAATTCCATCACTTCCAAGTCTCTAGATAACCTGCTGCCACCTTGTCAAGGGGAAGAGGGGCACTTCCATATCAGGAAATCTTGTGAAAGCGTTCACAGAAAGATACGATTTATCCTCCTTCCTTAAATACATTTGCTGATGTGAGCAGCCTTACTATTAAAGAGGTCAGTGTTTCCCCTCCTTGAACTTACAAAGCGTCTCTAAGGAAAATTGCATATTCCTCTCTGCTGAGGCACTGTGAAGGCTGAGTACAAAAATGTTTTTCTTGGGTCCTCGTGAATGGCTTCATCCAACATTCAACCGATGAACGTTAATAATAAATACGTACATACATACATACATACATACATACATAAGGGAAGCCAGGATGGCTCAGAGGGATAAGCACTTGCTTGGCAGCCCCCAGGACCGAGGATTGAATCCTGGCCCTGGCCCTGGCCCCGGCCTTTGTGGACCCATGTGCTGAACTGGGGTGAGCTTCCCATGTGGGAGGCCCCCAGCCCAGTTCCCACCCTGCGTGGCCCCTGCCCACCTGTGTGGAAGGAAACCATGTTGTAAACAGATGACACACAACTATGGAGACGGCTCTGGGCCCTCCCCCTTCTCTCTGTCTCTCTCTGTCTCTGTCAAAGACAATAAAATAAATCTTAAAAAAAAAAAAAATTAACAGGGAAAGTTCTCCACAGGCACAAAATACAACACAGTCAGCTGTCACGGATACCAAGCATGTTTGCTTTAGGGTGAGCTGTGTCTTTAGGAATGATGGTTATCGGCATGTCTGAAACTGCGCTCTGATTGGTTATTCCCCCAGTATTTAGGGCCCAGAACTTGAAGTCGGGGGTGGGGTGCAGTAAGCCTCTGAGGTGGGGGTTTCCTAGGCTGCTGCACTTGCGAGAACCTCATGGGTAGGGCACAGATTGTCCATCTGCTTCCTATGGACCGCTGGGGCTGGGGAATCCTTTTGGAGGAGGCTTGTCCTGTGTGCATGGTGGGCTGTTGAGCAGACTCCACGGCCTCTACCCACTTGATGGCCACAGCATTTCTGCACCCTCGCAGGACAGCCAGAAAGTCTCCAGATATTGCCAAACATTGCCTGAGGGGCACATGGCCCTCGGTTGAGAATGTGCGGTCGGCTGTAGACAGCAGATCCAGAGACCTCAGGGGCGTCCGTCCTCCTCCAAACAAAGAGTGGGTCGCTGAGGACGCCTGCCGGGTAGGAGCATCAGGGAATGAGTGAGTGAGACCCCTCAAGGAGCAGGCAACACGGTGGGAAGCAGAGACCCCGCTTTGACCCCTCGGGGACCCCATTCCCTCCACAGGAGAAACCAGCATTTGTCCCCAACCCGGTCCAGTCAGGCAGGACCGTTGAAGATGAGACAGAATCCAAAATCACAGAGGGGGACCCGACCCTGGGAGGTAAGAGAGGGGGGCGCCCCAGGTGGCGACTCCGGCTAAAGGAGCCGGTGACCACGGGGCTTTCATTGCTTGGCCTGTGGACCAGTGCCCAGCCCTGCAGAGGCAGCTGGGTGAGCAGAGGCGGCAGCCACACCAGCTGGAGACAGAGCTGGACAGTGTGCGGAACATAGGAGGCGTCGAAAGGAAGCAATGGGAGCCCCCGAGGCTGCGATGAGCCTGAGGATGACGCTGTCAGCTTTGGAGGAGAGATGGACGAAGTGGGTTCTTTGGCCCTGAGCTTGAATGCTCCCCACCAGAGGCATCGGACTTGACCCCCCCAGCCCCCCACTTCTGATGGCCGGCAGGACTGGCCCCTGGGGTCGGTGTTCCGGGAGGAAGCCCAGGGCCTTCTCTGAAGAGTAGGAGTCAGCATCTCCGTGTGAGTCTCACCGTCACGCGGACAGACAGCCATCAGGATATCAGTGGGGTGCACACCCATGGACAAATGAGGCCGGCCTTTGACTCACCTCTGTGCAATGTGACAAAGCCCTTCCTCTGAGTGCCACCGTACCCCCCCCTTCTTTCTAGCGGGCCCCATGCCGGGGGCAGAACCCAGCTCCTGAGACCCCTGCCAAGAGTTGAGGACAGCCCCATGATTGATGGAGAAATTTCTTTTTAAATATTGATTTTATTGTTTTTGAGAGCGACAGAGAGAGACAGAGAGAGACAGAGAGAAGGGGGAGGGCCCAGAGCAGTCTCCATAGTTGTACATCATCAGTTTTCAACATGGTTTCAGTCCATACAGGTGGGCGCAGGTTGTGAAAGGGCGGGAGCTGGGCTGGGGGTCTCCCGCATGGGAAGCCCACCCCAATTCAGCACATGGGTCCAGACAGGCCGGGGCCAGGATTCGATCCTTGGTCCCCAGGGCTGCAAAGCGAGCACTCAACCCACTGAGCCATCCCGGCTTCCCAGAGTTCAGAGTTCAAAGCCATTTTGCTTGAAGGGGATTGTTTTTATTTAAGCCCCTCACCCATACCCCAAGGAGGGAAGCCTCCATCACAATTTTATTCTCTGACTGGTGGCCGGCAGACTGTATTTTAGCAAAGGGATTGTGCTGGAAGGGAGCAGGAGACTCCTGCCGGGAAGGTCCCCTGGTGAGGGGGCTTGCGGAAGAGGCTGCGTGAGTCATCCCGGCCCCATTGCCCGCCTGGCAGCAAGAAGACATCAGCGTGTGTGTGCACACTGATCAGATGAATCAGTTCACTAATTAGAAGGTAGATGGATGCCTCTTTGCACGTTGGAGCCCCGCTGGGCTCCGGCTTCTGGAGACTGCAGGCTTCTCTCCTGGGGACCCCTGGCGCTGGGCAGGGAAGACGGCTGTGATGGTTCTTTGCTCCCTGCTCCTTTTCTGATCTTTCTCTCATCATGGAGGCCAAGGGGTCGCTCCAGAGGGGAGAGGAGCTTCAAGGCCAAGGGGCGGCCAAGGGGCAGCTAAGGGGCAGCTAAGGGGCAGCTAAGGGGCACAAAAGCTAAGGGACAGCATGCTGAGCAGTCGCCAGTCAGGCATGTCCTCATGTGGCCTCCCCAGCCCCTCTCTGCTTTGCCATGAGCTTCGCTGGGTTGCCCCTGTGTGAGCCCCTAAGGAGCTCCTGGGAGGGGAAGGCCCAGAGCCGTCTCCATAGTTGTACGTCATCAGTTTTCAACATGGTTTCATTCCACATAGGTGGACGGGGGCCGAGCAGGGTGGGAACAGGGCTGGGGGCCTCCCCAGTGGGAGACACACCCCCTCGAGCCAGGGGCTGAACCGGGGAGAGGGGGGGACAAGAACCAAACAGGGAGCCTCCCGCATGGGAAGCACACCTCAGTTCAGCATATGGGTCTGCATGGGCCAGGGACAGGATTCGATCATGAAGCCCCCAGGAGGCTGCAAAGTGAGCGCTCAACCTCTCAACCCGCTGAGCCATCCCGGCTTCCAAGGCTTTGACTTTTTAATGAGGCTGGGGGCGGGGGAAGCCGGGATGGCTCAGTGGGTTAAGCGCTTGCTTTGCAGCCCTGGAGCCCAAGGATCGAATCCCGGCCCCGGCCCATGTGGACCCATATGCTGAACTGGGGTGTGGCCCCCAGTTCAGTTCTTGCCGGGGCCTCTGTGGGAGGCCCCGGGCCCAGTTCCTGCCCTGTGCAGCCCCACACCCACTGGTGAAGTGAAACTATATGGAAAACTAATGCTGTCAACTATGGAGACTGCTCTGGGCCCTCCCCCTTCTCTCTGTCTCTCTCTGTCTGTCTCTCTCTCTGTCAAAAACAATAAAAATAAATCTTTAATGAGGCTGGGAAGGGTGGGTGAAGGCAGACAGCAGTATAGCCACTGCCCAGTGTGAACTTCTTGAAATAGGTCTCACAGCACTTGGCTTTTGGGAAAAAGGAATAACAAGTAAGACACCTGTTATTACAGAGAGTCTACCACCAACACCCACTGTTCCGTGCAGATTGCATATCCTGCTTAGCCCAATTATTTACATATACAGTGAGCTCAAGAAGCTGTTTGAGGGGAAGCCAGGATGGCTCAGCAGCTTAAGCGCCCGCTTTGCAGCCCCAGGGGACTGAGGATCGAAACCCGGCCCGGACCTGTGTGGATCCATATGCCGAATTGGGGTGAGCTTCTCATGCGGGAGGCCCCGGGCCCAGTTCCTGCCCTGCTTGGGCCCTGCCCACCTGTGTGGAAGGAAACCATGTGGAAAACTGATGACGTACAACTATGGAGACTGCTCTGGACCTTCCCCCTTCTCTCTGTCTCTGTCTCTCTCTCTCTCTGTCAAAAACAATAAAATAAATCTTAGAGAAAAAAAAAAAAGAAACTGTTTGAGGCAAAATTGCTTTAAACAGCCCATCCTTATGTTGGCTACTTGTATAATGAAAAACCAGAACAGAATGCTAAGCTAACACTTGGGAACTGGATGGGAGTGGCAGAGGTAGCTGGTTACATTTCCCAGCCTCCTTTGCACTGAATGTGATCATGTGGTTGAATCCTCGCCAACGAATCGTAAGCAAAAGGGATTTGCTCAGATTCGGGCCTCTGACCCATGGCTCTTGATCATCTGCTCTAGCTTTGGAGAAGGAAGAGCTATTATACAAGTTGGAAGGATTCTGGGTTCGAGTTATCACTGAGAAAGACCAGCTTGCTGATCAGAAACACCCCTTTTGGATTGTATGTGATGCCACTGAGATTCTAGCTGCCATGTTACAGCTAGTGTTACCTGAACCTCATTCAGAAATCGATACCTGGCGATCTTTAAAGGCTGTCATAACAAAAACCCAGAATGTGTGGCCTTGTCTTACTTACGAACCACCGCTTGCAGATGATACGCACCTGGAGACCCATGTGATACAGGGCAAGACGTTTGGTAAAATTGTTACCTGTGATTATTTTGAAAGCAGGCTATCTAGGAAACATGTTAGTTTTTCCTTTTTTGGTTTTTATATTATGAGATACAAATAGGAGCGGGGACCCCCAAAACCCGGAATTTATTTATAAAAAACTGTGTATTGATCCTTACATGGTTACACTTCAGTCACCTTTCAAGTACTCTCTGTTTGATGCAATACACCTATCGAGATGCCTTTACCACTGCTCAGAAAATTTAAAAAAAAAAGCCACTTTTTGATTTCATCAATTTTGATACCTTTTAGTGCTTTGTGTTTTTTGTTTGTCTTTTACTTCTTCCATGTCAGCAAAATATTTCCCTTTGAGGACTCTTCATCCAGGGAAACAAACAAAAAACAAAAAATGGTTGCTTGGGGCAAGATTGGGTGAATAGGGAGGGTGGAGCCTGGGGTCATGCCATTTTTTTGGTCTAAAACCAAATACTCATCACAGTGTAGGCAGGTGCCTTCTCACGCTGCACGTTGGTCACGTAAATCACCCATCATGAAATAGGCTAATGTGTTGAGTCTCCAAAAACAATTCACCGAAGCCGAACGCAGCCTCTCACAACAGGCCAGCTGGTCCACAGATGCAGATGGTTCCTAGAACCCTCAGCTAGAGGGGGACACCTGTCCTACAAGGGGCCCACCCTTCAGAAGATCATTCCGGTGTTTTCGGGTCCCCCTCTCATGCACAGAGGAAATAATTGGTCCATTTACAAGTATAAATGAGAGATTATAGGGGAAAGCTGGTGTGTTTTGACACCACATAAATAAATAATATCGACCAGGTAAACACAATGAATCAGTCCTGTGCTAGAGATCAGATTAATGGGCTGGATCTTGACACCTTATTGTTTGAATTGGTGATCGGTGGAGGGAGAACATGAAGGTGGGGAAGCAAATAGGAAAATCAGCTGGCAATTATGTCTACAAAAGGATTTGGGGTACAATTACTGTCACAAGGAACTACCAGGAAAAAAAAATATGCCAGATACCTGCTAAGTTTTAAAGAACATTGGATTTTGCCAAGGAACCTATATATGAGGGCTGTCCAGAAAAATATCCAGCTGTAAATGCCTCTGCTTTTCTTTTTTTTTTAAGATTTATTTTTTTGACAGAGGGAGAGGCAGAGACATAGAGAGAAGGGGCAGGGCCCAGAGCAGCCTCCATAGCTGTACATCATCAGTTTTCTACAGTTTCATTTCACAGGTGGGTGGGGGCTGTGCAGGGCAGGAACTGGGCTGGGGGTCTCTCACATGGGAGGCACACCCTCTCGATCTAGGGGCCAAACTGGGGGGCAAGGGCCAAACTAGGGGCCTCCTGCATGGGAAGCACATCCCAGTTCAGCATACGGGTCCACATGGACTGGGATTCAATCCTTGGTTCCTGGGCCTGCAAAGCGAGCGCTTAACCCACTG
The DNA here is from genome assembly GCA_004027555.1 of Craseonycteris thonglongyai. Lineage (NCBI taxonomy): Eukaryota > Metazoa > Chordata > Mammalia > Chiroptera > Craseonycteridae > Craseonycteris > Craseonycteris thonglongyai. The sequence continues at coordinate 3,451 of PVKE010035508.1, read as the reverse complement.
AGCCATCCCGGCTTCCCCAGCCTGTGTAATTCTTTAGGTCTTATTCTGGTGAAAGGCTTTTTAGCCGCCCACAAACATCACCCTAGGCTCAGCCATGAAGAAAACAATGTAATGTTTTTCAGACTTACTTTCCCACCCTTAGCGGAGGGGGTGAGCTCTCTCTCAAGGGGCTATGTATGAGGATTCATTCAATGACACCTAACAGGGCCCAGGTCCTGATAGAGGGCATCGCCCATAATAGCTGCTCAATAAACGCTCCTCACAGAATGTTCCTGTGTTCCGTCCTGTGTTGAACACTCCCAGTGCCTGCTTGGTGGATGAAATCGGATCCAACACCATCACAGCGTTCGAGGAAATTGGGAAGCAGAAAGCTGAGCATCCACATCACTTCCCACCCACCCACCTTCCCCTCCAGCGGTTCCTTAGGGGGCTTTGGGCTTCCCTGCTTCCCTCTTCTCTCCCCTCCCTGCCACTGTTTAAACTTGGGGAACAGTTTCTGGCTTTTCCCACCCGGCAGCACTCAATCATCTTCCTTCAGGGAGGTCAGTCAGAAACAGGGGCAGGCGAGCGCATGTCAAACGCCGGTTTCTTTCTCATAGATCTGCAGAGTGCTGGCCATGTGGTGGATCCAGGACGAGAAACAGCTTTTATTTTATTTTTTTATGACAAACTCGGGTCAGATCCTTCACAAACAATATCATCTTCAGCGTTTAAGTACATACGTCCGGCGGTGGATGAAGAGTTCTATGTTCTTTCTGTTCAGCCCTGATTGAGCACAGAAAAACCTTAACAGTCACCCATAAAAGTAAAACCCTGTTTTGATTACCCTCCGAGGCGGCGATATCTAAATTCCGTTGCACATAATAATTAGATAATGGCACCAACACCCACGATCATCACCAGCGTCTGCTTAAAGAGGAAGGTAAATGACAGAGCCCTGGTCCTCCACGGCTCACGGTCTGTGTTGGAAATGTGGTTCCAATTACGCTTCGTGACCAGAGCCTCTTAATGTCACACTTTGGTCTGCGTAGACAAATACTAAGTTTTATCCTGTTTATTTTGTCATTCAGGGAGGCTGGCTAATAAGGAAAGCCGGCCGTTCACACTTTCTCATTCCGCTTTTAAGGCACTATTGACTTCCAGTGTGGTCTCTCTTTCACCGTTCAGCTCATTCTAATTCTGGGTAGAAAGGCAGGCTTCTCCTGCTTGTATGGAGTTGCTATCTGCATCTCACCCCTCCTCCACCCCATTGTGATTGAAAAACCCAAAAGGGAAAAGGCTGCCTCAGGCCAGAGGCCGTGCCTCAGCCCCAGATGCTTAAGGAGAGCTTCTATCTTCCCAGTACAGACCGGGCCAGATGGAACAACCGTACAGGCCTTCCACCGAGGCGGGCGGGTGGCGAAGCTTGCAAGGAGACACCACCCCGGTTTTGGAACGTCAGGGGACCGTGGGAATCCCTGTCCCCACTGGATTGCCCTTGGCTGAGGAACCAAGCCGCCCTGGGGTGGAGCCACAGAACAGCCACCCTGTGTCTGTGGAAGGAAGGCTGGGACCCCCAGCCTGGCTGCATTGCAGCCTCCTTGACCTTGGGGACGGGTCTGATTCTGCTCCCCGCACCGTTCTGGGCCCGCCGCGTGAACAGGTACATGCCATAGGGGTTCATGGACGGAACTCATGGTCTAGGCCTGTGTGTCGCATTACCGGCTGAGTGGGGTCTCCTCTTTTTCTCCGGTGGGGTCAGAGCCACTGTTTCCTGAAGCCCTTTTTTCTTCCAAACCAGTCGGTGACCTCAGTGTCCGAAGGCACCGAGTGCTCGGTTGTCTTCTGCCCTCCAGGGTCACTGACGATAACCTTGCGTTCGATTCTTAACTTCTTTTTAAGCAAAGTGCTTCTCTGTCTATGGAGTCGAGGAGTTTTAGGGGGGCTCTGCTCCCCTCTTGATGTGCTGAAACTCGGCCGCGGTGGGTCACGGGTCACTCATCCCGCCCCAGCATGGTGTGGGGCCTGTTCATGTGAACAGCACTGGTTCCCGTTGGCCCCGGGGACATTTTCTTTCATTTTTAAAAAAAGAGGATTCTCCCTGTTCTAATATATCTTTCTGGAATTTATGTTTGACGTGTTCGGTTGTTGAGATTGGATGCATACTTCTAGCAGAGTGCCTTATGCTTACCTCCACACCCTTGCACGGAAAACTTAAAAACCAAGGTTGGCAATCATATACAGTAGACTCTTAGTTAACCGGAACGCAAGCAGCTGGCTCTTTTTTTTTTTAAGATTTATTTTATTATTTTGACAGCGAGAGAGTGAGAGAAAGGGGAGGGCCCAGAGCAGTGTCCATAGTCCATAGTACATCATCAGTTTTCAACATGGTTTCATTCCACACAGGTGGGAGGGGGCTGTGTAGGGTGGGAACAGGGCTGGGGGCCTCCTGCATGGGAATCCCACCCCAGTTCAGCATATGGGTCCCCGCGGCCTGGGCCGGGGCCGGGATACGATTCTCAGTCCCCGGGGCTGCAAATCGAGGGCTTAACCTGCTGAGCCATACTGGCTTCCCCTCAGGGCTGTTTTAACAAGCCCTTTGGACAATGCTGCTTCACATTGTAGGCTGAGGACCACTGGTTCCCAGCAGCCGAAAGGAATGTGCTGTATGCTGGGCAGTACCTGTGAGCCTCACAGATATATCCTGCTATCCTACGGCTTTTCATGTTTCTCCTCAGGAATCCGCAGGACAATTCACATATGTCACTCTGTCGTGGTGGTTCACGTCGTGATAGTCAGCCCCACCTTGGGGCTAAAGTGTCACAATGGGAAGTCTAAATTAAAGTCATTCTCAGATCCCAATCCAAACCATACCAGGGATCATGATAAGCCTTCTGACATGGTGAGATGCCTATGTTTCAGTTCTGGAGTGTGGCCTCTATGAATTAAACATCCATTGGAGAAAAGTGATCTCAACTGAATTACATTCTGGGCTTAGTCCTGTATTAAAAGGCTCGGCGTTGAACCCCCCACTTCTGTATTTCCTTCCTGTTACCAGTTTTCTTTGGCTCCCTACCCTGGATTCCCTCTTCTTCTCTAGCCCTCTCTAGCCTGTTTCTCCTCTTTTTATTTTTATCTTTCTCATTGAGATCGTACGGACACATGCGCTCACACACGGAGAGGTGCACATGGACACACACCCCTCACGTACACTTCAAGTCCATCTGCTGGTTCATCCATTCACCCAGTTTCCATCTCCACTGCGTCTTCCCGGCCTGCTTTCTCTGCAGGTCCTTGATAGTTCTACTCTTCTGTGTGAGCCTTTATTCAGTGAACAGTTCCCAAGTTAATGCTCTTACAGAACATTTCATTTTTCTTTTTTTAAAGATTTATTTTATTGATTTTTGACAGAGAAACAGAGACAGAGAGAGACAGAGAGAAGGGGGAGGGCCCAGAGCAGTCTCCATAGTTG
>PVKE010035507.1:0-16853 GCA_004027555.1 Craseonycteris thonglongyai | reverse complement strand
ACTTTTATCCAACACAATATTGAAAGTTCAAGCCACAGCAATCAGACAAAACAAAAGGCATGCAAATTGGAAAGACATACAACTGTCATTATTTGCAGATGACAATAATCTATTATTAGGGGTGTTCAACCTTTTGGCTTCCCTGGGCCACACTGGAAGAATTGTCTTAGGCCACACATAACATATACTATCACTAATATAGCTGATGAGCTTTTAAAAATCCCCCCCCAAAATTTCTTCATAAGAAAGTTTATAAATTTCTGTTGGGCTGCTTTCAAAGCTGTCCTAGGCTGCATGCAGCCCATAGGCCGCAGGTTGGATAAGCTTGACTTTTCCACTTTTGTACCCTGTTTAAACCCATTTCTATAAATTGTATCCCTTGTTTTTAAAACAGCTGTTTTTAAATACTGACACTTTTGTTCAGTGCTTATACTAGTGTAAAACAGTGGAAATTAGGTAGTAAGTTAGGAAAAAAAAATTACACTAAAACTACAAACCATAGACTTAGCTTTACAGTATTTATAACACAGTTAAGTATCGTTACTGATATTTTTCACATACCACTGAGCAGCCCAGCATATCCCCAAGGGGTACGTGTACCACCTCTTAGGAACTAATGCTCTATATCAGGGGTCTCCAAACTACGGCCCGTGGGCTGGATGCAGCCCGCGAGGCCCTCTCATCCGGCCCGTGGAGACCTTTTTATCTGAATAAAATAATATTAAATAAATAATTAAAAACAACATCTATGTTTTGATTCTTTTTTATTTAGACCTCAAGTGTGTAGTTGGCCCCCAAGCTGCTGTTTGATAGTTAATGTGGCTGAAAAGTTTGGAGACCCCTGAAAAGAGCCCAAACAATTCTAACCAACTATGAGGGGTGGTCAAGAAATTCTAAGAATGAAGAGAAAGAGGGGTAAAAAAAAAAATTTTTTTATTAATTTTCCTTTGCAATATATTCACGCTTAGGGGAAGCCGGGATGGCTCAGTGGGTTAAGTGCTCACTTTGCAGCGCCGGGGACCAGGGATCAAATCCCGGCCCCGGCCAGTGCGGACTCATATGCTGAACTGGGGAGCTCCCCCCAGTTCAGTTCTCTCTGTCTCTGTATCTCTCTCTGTCAAAAATAAATAAAAAATATTAAAAAGCAAACAAACATATATATATATATATATATATTCATGCTTAACCCTAATACACTTTTCAGATCTTTCAGTAAGTTTATTTATACCCTCAAAAAATAAAATGTTTTGCTTTAGCCCTTAAGATCAAATTGCAGCCTCAACCTCTTTATCATCTGTAAATTTCTTCCCTCAAAGTTGATTTTTTTCGTATTTGGGAACAAATAATAAGCAGGAGTCAGGTCTGAACTGTAGGGAGGGTAGTTTAACATTTAGATGCTACAACAGTGAAGAGTAGCCAATGCAACATTGCTCTTGTGTATGGGCGTGTTGTTGTGCAAAAGCAGCACCCCTTTGATCCATTTTCCTCTTCATTTCCCTTCACAGATTCTTTTAACTGTTTCAGCAGGAGGGAACAGTACTCTTCAGTTATTATGACACTCTGATCTTTGTAATCTATCAACAGAATACTCTTTGTATCCCCAAAAACAGCATGTATGATTTTCCAGCCAATTGCAACACCTTAAACTTCTTAGCAGGTGGCGTGCCCTTTTCATGCCATTGCATGGAGTCCTTTGACTCAGGCTCATAATGATGAACCCAAGTTTCATTTCTAGTGACAACAGGTTGAAAACTTTATCTTTGTTGTCTCTGCAGAGGACCAAAAACTGTCATGAACACTCAACACACTGTTGTTTTTGAAACAGCATGAGCATTCTCAGCATCCATCTCTCACTGACTTTTGACATCCTTAGATGCTGATGGGGGATATTCACAATGGTGGTAGGTGATACTCCAACCATTTCTGCAAGCTGCTTTTTATTCAAGCTGGCATTTTCCTCTACAAGCTTTTCAACCTTTTCTTGACAATGTCTGAGGGAGTGGCCTCAATAGGGCATCCTGGATGGAGGTCATCTTCAATGATTCTCTGCCTTGCTTGAAAAGGCTATGCCACTTTTAAACCATGGATTTCACAGGGGGACAGTCCCATAAATCGCTAACATCTCTTCCAAAATGGTTTAATGTGTTTTCCCTTGTATTGTGAGGAACTTAATGATGGCACAAAATTCAAATTTATCCACACGGTGTTTTCTTCATGTTTGACGTGATTCTTCGGCTATAACTGAAAGAACACAAATGCAAGTAGGCTGAAATTTGGCATAAAAACTAAGTACAATCAAACTATGTACACTAGTACTTCCAACTCTCCAATAAACTCCCTGTTCTGCAAATTTCTTGACCATCCCTCCTACTACAACTGAGAAATGAATTCAGCAAAGTAGGATACAAAATTATTAAGATATTGGATACATTTTTATGCATCAAAACAAACTATCAGAAAGAGAAATTAAGAAAGACTCCCATTGGGGATGCCGGGATAGCTCAACAGGTTGAACACTTTCCTTGCAATTGCGAGGTTCGGGGATCAAATCCCGGCCCCCGCCCATGCAAACCCATATGTTGAACTGCAGTGCAACTGCTAATTGCTAGGATGGTGGCAAAGGTTCTCACCTCCCATGTGGGAGGCCCCTGGTTTGGTTCCTGACCTGTGCAGCGCCCCCCCCCCCCCACATCCACCTGTGTGAAATGGACCTATGTCGCAGCTGGTGATATACAGCTATGGAGACTGCTCTGAGCCTTCCCCCCCTTCTCTCAAAAACAGTTAATAAACCTTTGAAGAAAAAAATAGGCATTACATTCTTTAGCACAGCTCTTAGCAACACACACACACACACACACACTGATATCTCCCCTCAGGCAAAGGAAAGAAAAACTAAATATATGGGATTACTTCAAACTAAAGTTTTTGCACAATGAAGAATACCATCAACAAAATGAAAAGACAACCTACTGAATGGGAGGAGATATTTACTAATGATAAGGGGTTAATATCCAAAATGTATAAAGAACTCACAGAACTTGACTTCAATAAAAAAAATCCAATACAAATGGGCAGAGGACCTGAATAAACATTTCTGCAGAGAGTACATATGGATGGCCAACATAATTATGAAAAGATGCTTCAGATCATTAATCATCAGGAAATGCAAATTAAAACCACAATGTATTACTTCACAGCGGTCAGAATAGCTGTGATCACTAAATCAAAAAAGAAGTGTCAAGGTGAAGAAAAGGGAACCCTTTTGCACTACTGGGATTGTAAATTGGTGCAGCCACTATGGAAAATAGTATGAAGGTTCCTCAAAAAATTAAAAATAGAACTACCATATGACCCAGCAATCCCATTTGGGAGTATTTATCCAAAGAAATCCAAAATGCTAATTTGATAGGACATATACATCCCTATGTTCACTGTAGCATTATTTACAATATTCTATATATAGGAGCAACCTAAGGGCCCATTGGTAGTGAATGGATAAAGAAGATGTACGTATACACAATGACTATTACTCAACCATAAAAAAAGAATGAAATCTTGCCATTTACAACAATATGGATGGGTCTAGAGCAGGGGTGTCAAACTGGTGGCCAACGGGCCACAAGAGGTAATTTTTTGTGGCCCATGATGCTCTGAAATAAAATGAAAATAGAGAAAATTGTTATGAAGAAAATAGCACTTAGAGGAGAGCGAGGCAATACCGTACACACAATTCCCTCGTTAACCCTTTAACTACTGAAGACGAGTATGCACGTGGCCCAGTGCCTTTCCTGGGGGCCTGTGGGCGTGTATAAACGCACTGACTCAGTTCTGACGATGTTTGTAAATGTGATGTGGCCCGTGTGAATCTTGCCTGTTGCATCAAATGGCCCATGTTTTAATTGAGTTTGACACCCCTGGTCTAGAGGGTATAATGCTAAGTGAAATAAGTCAGAGAAATGATTTCACTTATATGTGGTATCTAATAATTTAAATAAATGAAAACAGAACTAGACTCAGATACAGAGAACAAACCGATGGGGGGGGCGGGGTGTTGGGGACAGGGTGAATAAGATAAAGGGAGTAAGTACTAATTCGCATGTATACAAGCAGTCATTTGGATATAAAGACCAACACAGGGAAGATAGGCAATCATATTAAAACAACTATGTATGATATTAGATGGGTACTAGATTTATTGGAGTGATCACTTCATAAGCTTTATAAATGTCTAGCCATTACATTTTACATTTAAAACTAATATACATATTGTATGTCAACTTTAATTGAAAAATAAAAAAATAACAAAAAAGGTGAAACCACTTTGAAAAAAGTTTTCAAATTATTTTAAAAGATTGATCATGTTGGAAATTTCGTTTCTCGTAAGATTCCTTACCTTGTTTTATCTATAGAAAATTCTTATGAAAATGTTCCACTGCTGTGGACCCCAACCTGGAGTCAGGAACTATAGTGCACAAACATTTTTCCCCATCAAAACTAGACAGATAAAGTTTGTCAGGAGAGGTGAGGCTGGTTCTAAAATTGACACTGAAGATACTTCTTGGGTAGAAAAACAGTATTATAAGCTGTCAATTATACCTAAATTAATCTTAAAATTCAACATAACCTTTTTTTGGGGAGGGACAAAGACAAAAATAATATAGTTTCACATTAAACTTGTAAGAAGAGTCAAAATAAATCTGGGGGAAATATTAAAACTTTATAAAACTAGCTATAAAAAAGTAGTTTGGCAGCAGACAGATGAGAGAATAAAAAGATCAACAAGGGAAAAGAGCCTAGACACAGAACTATATATGAGACTCAATCAAGTTCATGACAAAGGTGGCATGACAAATTAGGGGAAAGATGGATTGTTCCATAAATGGTAATGGGTCCACAGGTTAGATCTTGAGGATATCAGTCACAGGTATGGTGATGGGAGCCAGATCCCTTCCTAAGATACCAGATTTAATGCTCTCTTCAGCAGCACATATACTAAGATACCAGATTTAAATGTACAAAAATAAAACCATGCAAATACTAGGATGGATGAATTTTTAAAAATTAATTTCTGAAGTGGAAAAGTTATTTATAATCAAGACTTAAGATGCAGAGGCAGGGGAAGCCGGGATGGCTCAGTGGGTTAAGCGCTCACTTTGCAGCGCCGGGGACCTAGGATCGAATCCTGGCCCCGACCCTTGCGGACCCATGTGCTGAACTGGGGAGTTCCTCCCAGTTCGGTTCTCTCTCTGTCTCTGTATCTCTCTCTCTCTGTCAAAAAAAAAAAATTAAATAAATAAATAAATAAATAAAAAGAATCAACATAAAAAAAATAAAAAAAAAAGATGCAGCAGCCATAAAGAATAACAATGATAAACATTACCACATAAGTACTGTGGCAAAAAGTTACCATCAATATACTCATCAAAAGATAAATAGGGGGATGGATGCCAGGATAGCTCATCGGGTTAAGTGCTCACCTTGCAGCCCCAGGGTCCAACGATTGAATCTCGGCCCTGGCCCATGCGAACCCATATGCTGAACTGGGGTGTGGCCCCAGTTTGGTTCTCACTGGGGCAAGCTTCCCATGCGGGAGGCCACCAGCCCAGTTCCCACCCTGCGCCCCACTCCCCACCTCTCCCCCGCCCACCTGTGTGGAATGAAACTGTCAAAAACCAATGACGTACAACTATGGAAACTGCTTTGGGCCCTCCCCTTTCTCTGTGTCTCTTTTTCTCTGTCAAAAACAATATATCTTTAAAAAAAAAGATGAGCAGGGACTAACCAATGTAAACCGAATAAATTTAACAATAAAAGAGAAAAAGATAAACAGTGAGAAAATATTTACAGCATGTTAGACAAGGGGCTAATTTTCTTAATATACATGAAATTCTTACAAATCAGAAAGGTTGGAAAGCACAAATAAAAATTGGCAAAGAATAAAACCAAGCAGTTCTCAGAAAATAAAATGACCAACATTTCATTCATGATCAACATAATACATAAAAAATGCAGACAAGGTTTCAAGTATCATGTAGAAAAAATGAAAAAGTATAACACAATGCTCATAAGGATATGGGGAAATCAACATTCTCATATACTGTTGGTGAGAGTATAAATTCAGTCTTAAGAGGAGGCAGTGAACTTGTATAATCCAAACTGCACAACATATCCTACAGGTACATTTTTCATAGCTAAGAAGATACCTTCCCTAAGATGTTCGTGGTAGCAATGTTTGTAATGGGAAAAACCAAAACAAGAAAAAATAATTGGGGGTACATTTATCAAGTAAAATGCTATAGAGCCATCAGTAAGAAGAGGTAGCTATGTACTGATAGGGAAAGATCTTCAAGTTTGTGTAAGTAAAAAAGCAAGATGCATAGTAGTATGTATTATATGATCCAATTTATTTAAAATACAAAGATTACATATTTGCTTATTATGCATAAAAATCTTCTGAAGATTACAAAAGAAACTGTTAATAGAGGTTACTTTAGGGGAACAGAACTGGGGGTAAAATGCAAACAGGGAGATTTCACTTTCATTTAGCCATCTATACTGTTCTGAGTTTTTCTTTACCACATATACTTTTTAAAATATAAAACTGCAGAGGAATCCTCCAACTCAGAGATTGGGAACCATTCTGTTATGCAGGTTTCTCTAAGGTCTATATTTGATTATTTAAAGGCAAACTGACTTGTGGTACTCCAAGGTTTTGCAAATATATTTCTAAGTCAGTAGGGTCACACCCATTTGACAGTTTTTGTTTTTAAATCACATATTGCTGTATTTTTAAAGATGGCAAACCTTTACTTAAATAGGATGCTTACTGGGTTTTTCTTTTTCAAGCTCACTTTTTAAATTATGGAAATAATATGACCACTGCAAAAAATAGACAAATATATAAGGGTGCAAAAAAGAGAATGAAAATCACATATAACCATTCTTACCACTATTAATGTTTGGTGGTGTTCCTTTTTCTTTATATTAATACATAGAAGTATCTATAAATAAAGTGTTTACAAATCTAAGATCATACTGTACCTACAGCTCTGTATCCTGCTTTTTCCCCCAATATATAACAGGTACTTAATAAGTATATATGAAATTGAATTGCTGAATTAGTACTGCACCATTTCTCCTCATCAAGAGTTAATTACTTCTGCATAAGACATTAAGTTGGTTTCTAGTTCTTAAAATAAATAATGAATATGCTTATGCCTAAAATTTGTCTGCATTTATAATTATTCCTTTAAAAAATTATTGGCTCAAAGAGTATAAAACATTAAGGTTTCTGATGTTTTTCAAAAAGGTTATATCAGTTTTCACTCTGATACCACCAGCACAGTTTGACTCACTGTTTCCTTACTAATAATAACTATTACCATTTTAAAAAGTCAATGTTATTTCATAAGTGAAAGTTTGCTTTGAAAAAATTTCTTCCTCATTACAAAAAGAGTCCTTCTATAGGTTCACTCAAGAGGGGTATCTTCCAATCTAAAAGCAGGTTAGAAGAGGAACCATCAAGCTTATTCCTCTTTTCAAACATTAGTTTAGTGGACTCCACCACCAAAAACATATGGATAAAGTATAAGTTAGGTTAAGAACTCTTTAAAGTCCTTAAGAATAACCAAATTAACAAAAGGCATATCTTTATTTCATACTTCTTGTTCTACAAGTTCTTTGAGTCTTTGAAGTGTGATTATTGAGCGCAAAACTTCAAGTTATAAAGGTGAGAGGCCTAGCTATAGATTAGCTGTTGTTTTGCAACTGATGAGAACAAGGACCAGAACATTATGCAACAAAGTGATACCTTGCTGAGTGAGATGAGTCAGTAACATAGATCAACGTGTATCAGAAAATTTCTTCCTTTCAGTGACAGTTAAGATAAGGAGGTCAGCTACTTTCCTGAGACAGCTCCAGGGCATACTGGGGGTTAAATATCAGATACAGGACCTCAATAGAGCCAGGTGCAACAAAAAGATGCCAGGATAACAAACTTAAAGCAAAAATAAGATCATTACAATTTTTGGAAAAAATTTTTTATTCAGTGTTTAAGATTAAAAACTACAAGATTTTGCTTGCAGCTGACAAGCGAAAAGAAAAACATAAATTATCATCTGATTGGCTAGTTAAAATGCTCTGATTCAGAATCAAATTACTCAGTGACACACCAGTTACTTTGCATGGGCTTATGAGTTCTGAAACAAAACTGCTCTAAACAAAACGTATCATCTGAGAGCACAGAGCTAAGGGTATATAAAATACTGAATGAGAAAGATGATAAAGGGAGGCTGTGGAAGACCTTTTGATTCTTTTAGGCTTCTAAGAGTTGGTTACCATACACAAGGACCTAGCAGCCAGTTATTTCATCTCTTGACTTGTCTGAGTTAAACAACTTTAACCCACTAAGCAGGAATAAGAAAACACTTTATAGATGAGTTGGAAAACATAAAGAAGTCCCATCTCTCCAGCAGAATTTTAGTTGAATTAAATCATAAGAGAAACAATGATTATTGCACATACTGCACTTGTCACATTACATCTGTTGAGTAGAGTTTCCATTCCAAGTGTTGTTTTCATCTTCACCATCATCTTGAGTCCTCAATCTATAAATCTTCCCCTCCTTTTTAAAGTCTTCCCCTCGTTTTTCCAGCACTCTTTTTCTGACTGGTTCCCTGAATAAGTAAGAGGAAGAAAAGATGACATAAAATGAAAATAGCACTGATACAAAGCTGTTTCCTTTACAATTCTGTTAGTATAGGCAACTATAATTTATTTACATATTAAGAACAAACAGAACTTCATCTGAAAATGGAAAGGAAACAGGAGCAAAATTTAAGCGGAAACGTTTTCCAACTCTATACTGGGGGAAAAAAAGTGTAAAGAAAAAAGAAAAACCAATAGTGGAACAACAAAGTTTTAGCCTCTCATGTAGACATTCATCCCATCCCTTGCTCAAACCCAAGCCTTCTTTAATTATTTGAAAAAGTTTTAAAATCCACACAGCAAGCTATCCTGTATTACAGTATTTCAGAATTAAATGCTTCTATCCATTGCTAAGTTAAGAGTTCTAAAATTTACAACTAACAAGACCTAGTTTGAATGCTGTTCTAAGACTAGAGAAGAATTTTCCTCGGTCCCCATTTAAGTTAATATACTAGGGATAGAATTAGTGTTCCTGCCTAATAGTTAAGAAAAAAATAATCAAGATAAAAGCTAAATGAGCCCAATCACAATATTTACATAAATCTTCATCTAGAAGCACTAGGACACAAGACTAGGGATCTCTTTACTGATGGCAAATAGAGGCAAGGAGGTAGCAGGTATATACTATAACAAACTGCTATTAGAAGGGGATACAATCTCACCCTCCAGGAAAATACTTCCTGTTAACCTGTTTCAAATATGCAAAATCTTAACAGAAGTGTGAGCTAAAATCATCAGTGTTGTTAGTATTATTAACATTCTAACCTTGGCCATCTGCAATAAAAGTAAGCCCTCTTGGTTAAGGGATTAGACCAAATAACTGCCTGAAAGAGGCACCATTTTCAAGTGAATATCCAGTTTCCTCAGTTTGGTCATTCTCTAAATGACCCAGAGAAGATGGGTCTGCCAGCAGATCAAAGAACCACCAGGGTTAAAATGCTCTAGAAGGCATCCAAATTGGGAGTGAAGTTAAACTGTCACTTTTTGCAGATGACATGATCCTTTATATAGAAAACCCTAAAGACTCCACCTATCAGAAAATAATAAATGAATACAGTAAAGTTGCAGGACATAAAATCAATGTACAAAAATCCACAACATTTTTATATACAAACAACAAAACTTCAGAAAAATGAGAAAACAATACTATTTGCGATCAAAACAAAAAGAATAAAATATTTAGGAATAAACTTAAAGAATGTGATGGACTTAAAAACAGAAAACTATAAGACACTATTAAATTGAAGAAGATACAAAGAAATGGAAAGATATTCCATGTTCATGGGTTGGAAGAATCAACATACGGTAGTTAAAATGGCCCTATTACCTAAAGCAATATACAGATTTAATGCAATTACAATCAAAATCCCAACACTCTTTGGAAAAATAGATAATAAAATTATCAAATTCATATGGAACCACAAAAGACCCCAAATAGCCAAAGAAGTCCTCCAAAAAAAAAATAGTAAGGCTGGAGGCATCACGCTCTCCAACTTCACTCTATACTTCAAAGCATCAATAATCAAAACGGCTTGGAATTGGCAAAAAAACAACAACAATAACAAATATACAAACCAAAGGAACAGAATAGAAAACCCAGAAATAAACCCACAAATATATGGACAGATTATTTTTGACACAGGAGCAAAAAATATACAATGTAGAAAAGAAAGCCTCTTCAGTAAACAGTGCTGGAAAAATTAGAAAACCACGTGCAAAAGAATGAATCTGGACTATGAACTGTCACCATATACCAAAATTAACTCAAAGTGGATTAAAGACCTCCACATAAGACCTGAAATAATAAAGTGCATAGAAGAAGGCATTGTTACTAAACTTATAGACCTTGGGCTCAGAGGGCACTTTAAACTTGACCCCAAAGCCAAGGGAGGTAAAAGCAAAAATGAATGAATGGGACTATATCAATCTAAAAAGCTGCTGGACAGCAAAGGACACTGTCAACAAAGTAAAAGGAAACCAACCAAATGGGAGAAAATATTTGCAAACAATGCCTCTGATAAGGGGCTAATATTTAAAATATATAAAGAACTCATACAACTCAACAACAAAAAACACAAGCGATCCAATTAAAAAATGGGCAGAAGACCTAAACAGACACTTCTCCCATAAAGACATACAAATGGCCAACAGATACATGAAAAAATGCTCCACATCACTAGCAATTAGAGAGATGCAAATTAAAATCACAATGAGATACCATCTTACACCTGTGAGAATGGTTATAATCAAAACATGGATTAGCAAGTGCTGGAGAGGTTGTTACATTTCCACGGTTGGTGGGAATGTAAACTGGTACAACCACTATGGAAGGCAGTATGGAGATTCCTTAAAACACTAGGAATGGAATTGTCGTATGACCCAGCAATCCCTCTCCTGGGTATCTACCCAAAAAACCTGAAAACCTTAATCCGTAAAAATGTGTGTACCCCAATGCTCATCACAAGCATTGTTCACGGTGGCCAAGTCATGGAAACAACCAAAGTGTCCTTTGATAGATGATTGGATAAAGAAGGTGTGGTAGTTTTACACAATGGAATACTACTCAGAAATAAGAAAAGATGAAATATAGAGATTTGTGACAACATGGACAGACCTTGAAAACATCTTATTAAGCGAAATAAGTCAGACTAAAAGAATCAAGAAACATATGACGTCACTCATAGATGGAATATAAAACTAAAAGTAACAAACAAAAAATTCACAGGCATAGTCAAATTTAGGGGTTACCTGAGGGTAACGGGGTAGGTGGGTGGGAGAGCTGGGGCTGGGGGGGCGGGGGGGAGTAAGGAGGGGGCATCAAATATATGGTGATGGAAAGAGAGCTGATTCTGGGTGATAAGCACATAATGCAATGCCTAGACAATGTAATGTAGAATTGCACACCTGGAAACTATGTAATTGTTATCAACCAATGTCACCCTAAAGAATTTAACAATAAAAAATAATGCTTTACAGCAGCGGTCTCCAAACTTTTCAGCCCGCGTTTCAGGCTGCATTAACTATCAAACAGCAGTTTGGGGGCCGACTACACACTCGAGGTCCAAATAAAAAAGAATCAAAACATAGATGTTGTTTTTAATTATTTATTTAATATTATTTTATTCAGATAAAAAGGTCTCCACGGGCCGGATGAGAGGGCCTCGCGGTCCGGATGCGGCCCACGGGCCGTAGTTTGGAGACCCCTGCTTTAGAGCATAATCCCTCAAGTAGCTTCTCATAGATTAGGTTGTAGAAAAATGGCTGAGAAAACTCAGATAAATGAGCTTCTCAGGAGAGATGATATAACAAATATCCATAACATTTGGGTTTTTCCCCTTATCCAGAAAGATAGCTAAGTACCTATAACAAAAATTTTCATTCTGAGTAAGGTATTGGGCATTACTAACATACTTTGCAAATACAGAACACACAGATACCTTTTTTCTGAATTGCTGGACGATGCAAGGTTTGAGGATTCTGAAGATGCTGCTCTCACTGAGGTCTGTGCAGGAGGAGGATTACTAAATAAGAAGTTGCTAATCAATCTCCAGATGGCAAGAAATGGGTAAAGTACTGTCCCCAACAATGTCCAAAAGTCTCCACTGGAAGAATGTACCATGGATGTAGTTGGTCTTCCCGCCTACAAATTAAGAAATAAATCTAGATAAAGACTACTAAATCAGACCAATGAGATGATACTAAGGTTCTAGAAGAATCTTTTACCTGAAAAAGAAAATGTTACTGATTTTAGTTTACTGCAAGAAAGGAAAATTAGCAACTTCTGCTGTTATACAAGTGTATATAAACTTCTGGGAACTCCTGGAGCTGTTTTTTATAAAGGAGTAATCACAGCATAGAAACCAGAAAGTAGTTCCCAGTGAAATGAACCAATTATTTTAAAGAGAACTAAACTTTTGTAATAAAATGAGTAACTTTGATAAGAAAACTCCTGATAAAAAAAAGAGGAAAGTTTCACACCTCCTCAAAGTGAATGCAACTAATCGTGATTATTAGAGGGAGAACTGTTTTAAGTGTGGGGCTCATTTCTGACCAGGGAAACTATACTACCAGTAACCCTGACAGACAACCCAGGCTCCTATCCCAGCTCTAGAACTTAAGGTGGCTCCCTGGCAAAGTCATTTAAGCTTTCTGAGCCTTTTTTCTTCATATTGTTGTTAAGGATCAAATGGGATTACTATGTTAGGAAATAATGTGGGTTTTTTTGTTAAAATGTCTTTTAAAAACTTGGTAAACAGAAGAGTCATACACAAACAAAAGATATTAACCCTGTAGATTACTCTGCATTTTTTCATTCTCCTGGTCATTTTTTATACATGAAAATAGGTGAGGAAAAAAAGTTAAAAATTAAAACTGTTCACTTAGTGCCTAACTAACAATAAAAATACATAAAGCACAGGATAATGAAGCAATAAACTGATCTAACATTTTTGGATAATTTGGATTCTAATTTTCCATAGTATACTTTTCACCTTCCCTTCTGCTTATTACAAGAAACAATCAAGAGCAGAACAAACAGGGCAGTAAGAGTAGAAAAAATATCTATGTATATACATACTGGCAACAGTACCACTGAAGCACTTGGGGCAAGCTCCAAATCCAGTAATTTCTTTTTATAATCTTCTTTGGTAAATTCTCTCCTGGGAAACATGGTTGCTAATGAAAAATTACCGTAAGTGTTGCCAACAGTCTGCAACATAACAATAAGTTTAAAAACATTACAATGGTGCCTTTTAAAAGTAAGATACTTCATACTAATATGCATCCAAAATGACCACTTTAACTAAAATTGCCTTAATTTTAAAAATTCAATGTAAACTCAAAAGACATTAAGAACTTTGTGATTCAAAAAGTAGCCCAAATGCTGTCAAATCCAAATAGTATTAAAAAGTTTTAATAACTCAAAAATGACCACAAAATAGCAAGAATATACTTCCTAAAACCATAGAAATAAACAATAAGTGAACAATCAGTTATCTCTTTTAAAGATAGCTGCAATTTGCCGAGAGTGCACTATCTCTTGGAAACTTGGTATTAATATCTCACAAATACACATTTGGATTATAGCTGTTTCCTAGTAAAAATATGAAATAGACCTGAATGTTCCCCATATACAGGGTCTGGCAGAAGTAACACCCTTTCTGTATGAGCTGGCAAACTTTAAAAAGGGTGTTGCTTCTGCCAAACCCTCATGACTACATATCAGGAGATTTTGCCTCTTCATTTCAAAGAATAAACGGTCCGTAATCAACCCATACCATACATATAATTCCAGATCCAAGAAATTACATTGAGCAGCATCGCAATCACCCTCACAATTTTAAGTTACCGATTGTAAAACCTAAGAGTATGTTTATCTAGAAGATTCCAAAGAAAGAAACTAATACTTTTGGAGTTTTTGTAATTTTTCACTGTAGGTCATATACGGCCCTCACTGTTCTCACTTTTTTTTTTAACCTGATATAAACTTATTTTTGTTGTTGTTGTTGTTAAATTTATTGGGGTGACATTAATTGATATCAATTACATTGTTTCCAGGTATATAATTCTACATTACATTGTTTATACATTGCATTATGTGCTCACCACACAGTCAGCTCACTGTTCTCACTTCTAATATGAGGACATACAGAGATACAAAATTAGGTTATTCTACTGAGGTGAAGTTCTAATGGAACTGAAGCAATCAAAGATCCCCCACTCTCACTCCCACATTGTTCCCCCTCTTCTTACCTGTGGCAAAAGTAGTAAGACTGAGGTCAGGGATACTCCCTCTTGGGAGGCCCCAGGTGGGGCTCCAAGGTAAAATAATGAAAGCAGCTATTTGTGTTGGTTATACTATAAAGCTTAGGAGAAAAAGTTCTTAAAATAAGTTTTTATATTGTCCAGCTCAGCTCACCAGTGGAGGAAGGCAGACAGCTATTTAGATATCCTTCTCCTAGGACCCGTAGGTGAGGTAGCCAACTAAATGCAGAGAAGAGATCTAGTGGAACTCTAATTTTAACCTTGAAGTGATATAAAGAGTGTCCTAAAATTCACGCAAGAAGTAATTTTGATACAAAACACAGGTTTATAATTAAAAAGTGCAAATTTTCATTGCTCAACAATGAAAACGCATTGTTCTTTCGTGTAGCACTCCATTTTTAATAACCCTGAACTGTCAGCTGTCAACGCTGTCTTTTTTTTTCCATTGGCAACACTTTACCGCACAAATGACGCAAAATTCAAATCCTGCGTGAATTTTGGGACACCCTTTATGAGACAAATACTGGTACATATAATGAGCCTAGCTCCTAAAGGGCATTTGATGCCTACAATATTTTCTGAGTAAGAAATCAATCAGAAAATAAAAACTAAGTGGAAGTTACTCATATCTTATTTTCTAAGATGTCAAATTTCACACGTATTCAGATTTTGAGTAAGGCCACATCACATTGTATAAGTAAATTCCTGAAAAAGATACTTGTTGCCAAATAAAATTATTGATCTTTAGGCTTGGACAACTGGCAGATAGTGGGGAAATGGTCAGCTCCAAAGCATTCTAAGCAATCTATAGAAAATGTGGAGAGGATCAATAAAAATGGCACCCTTTTTAAGGAGACAACTCCCTCAAATTAGACCTCTGGAAAATCACTTTCTTTTTACTCCTCCACTTGAGCATAACAAGCAGTGCAAAAAATTACAGAGCCTATTACACAATGTCAGCAAATTTCTATTTTTGCCCAACAAGCAGATATGCTGCTCCCATATAGCACTAATATATGATGCAAGCCCACAACACCTAGACATATCTTATGCTGCCCTCCTGGGGATAATTCATAACTTACTCACATTCTTCAAATTCTGCTTGAAAAATTTCCCTTTCTACATTTTAATAACCTACCCATTTACCTTTATTACAACTCAAGATATAAATTTACCTGTGCAGCAAATTGCCTTGCCTCTTCTAGAGGAGCATCAGAAGGGAACTGATTTGTAAATGAAGAACCATCAGGAAGACGGAACTGAATTCTTGCAATGGTGCTATGAAAAAAAAATTTACATCAGAATCTTTACCTCTACATATTCTTAAATTTAAATAGATAAAAGGAAATAGAAATGTGTAATGAAAATAGTTTTTCTGGGAAAGCCAGGACGGCTCAGCGGGTTGAGCGCTTGCTTTGAGGCCCCGAGAACCGAGGATCGAATCCCGGCTCCGGCCCAGGCGGACCCACATGCTGAACTGGGGAGTTCCCACAGTTCGGTTCTCTGGCTGTCTCTGTCTCTGTCTCTCTCTCTATCTGTCAAAAGTAAAATAAAAATAAATATGCACTGAAGATAAAATAATTACTCTCTATAAATATAAAAAGATATAAAAAAAAGAAAACAGTTTTTCACAATGTCAGACCTTTTTGTTTATATTTTTTCAGAACAGCTTGAGATATAATTCACCTAAAATTCCCCATTTAAAGCATACAATTTAGTGGTTTCTAATAGTCAAGAGTTGTGCAATCATCACTACTATCTAATTCTATAACATTTGCATCATCTCCAAAAAAAACCCTAAGCCCATTAGCAGACTCTCCCCATTCCTTACTTAACTCTGGCTCCCACTAGTCTACTTTCTGTATCTACAGATAGATATTTCCCATTTCAGGTATTTCATATAATGGAATCACATAATGTGTGACTTTTTGGTAACTGGCTTCTGTTATGTACCATTATGTGTTCCGGGTTCAGCCATGTTGTAGCATACATATGTATTTCATTCCTTTTTATTGAATAATATTCCATTGTATGGGATATACTGGTTTGTTTATCCATTCTTCAGTTGATGGACATTTGGGTTATTACTACATTTTGGCTATGATGAAGAATGCTGATATAAATATTTAAGTATAAGTGTTTTTTTTGTTTTTTTATTATTTTTGACAGACAGAGAGAGAGAGAGAGAGAGAGAGAGAGAGAGAGAGATACAGAGACAGAGAGAGAACTGAACTGGGGGAACTCCCCAGTTCAGCATATAGGTCCGCACAGGCCGGGGCCAGAATTCGATCCTTGGGGCCGGGATTCGATCCTTGGTCCCGGCGCTGCAAAGTGAGCACTCAACCCACTGAGCCATCCCAGCTTCCCATAAGTACAGGTTTTTG
>PVKE010035506.1:0-16852 GCA_004027555.1 Craseonycteris thonglongyai | reverse complement strand
GAGGCCATGAGGACCGAGGATCGAATCCCGGCTCCGGCCCAGGCAGGACCCACGTGCTGAACTGGGGAGTTCCCACAGTTCGGTTCTCTAACTGTCTCTGTCTCTGTCTCTCTATCTGTCAAAAATTAAAATAGAAATAAATATGCACTGAAGACAAAAAGATAATTTCTCTCTATAAATGTGAAAAGATAAAAAAAAAGTTTTATTATTATTATTATTATCATCATCATCATCATCATCAAATACTCTCCTTGTAGGGAATTCGAAAATGTATAAACAAATCTCCTACGCCCGCTCCCTGCAGAGACGGGCGCTGTTGCGATGGGGGTGCGGGCTCAGGCTTCTGTCGCCTGCAGGTGACTCTAGGGCTCGGCCTCCTGGTCGCTGGGGGTCTCTGTGCGTCGCTTTACACCCTCAGAGCCCAGGCACCGCCCGCTGCACCCCTCTGAGCCCCTTTAGTTTCCTGGGCTGCCTACGGTGCTCGGATAGTGATTTTAGGGACAGTTGCCTGTGCATCCACTGGGCAGGGGACAGGGGGCGCTTTGACCCTGTGGGAAGGGCCTCCCAGGCCTCAGTTTTTTTTAATTTAAAATTTTAATTTTTTAAAGATTTATTTTTATTGTTTTTGACAGAGAGAGAGACAGACAGAGATAGAGACAGAGAGAAGGGAGAGGGCCCAGAACAGTCTCCATAGTTGCACATCATTGGCTTTTCCACATAGTTTCATTCCACAGGTGGGCGCGGGGCTGCACAGGGCAGGAACTGGGCCGGGGTCTCACCCAGGTGAGAACTGAACTGGGCGCCCACCCCACTTCAGCATATGGGTCCGTCTGGGCGGGAGCCAGGATTCGATCCTCAATCTCTGGAGCTGCAAAGCCAGCGCTTAACCGGCTGAGCCATCCCCGCGTCCCCAGCCTCAGTTTTTGACACTGTACAATGGGGTTACTAATAGTTGTCCTGGTGATTGGGGGAGGGGAGTTGTACAATGAGGGGGAGGATGTGGGGTTCGTTGGTTGCCTAGTGGTAGCCCTGCTGACCTCGGCCCAGGTCACTGAGATGGCGACAGTCCTGTGCAAGCGAGATATGTCAGTTCCTGGCTTTGTGGTGTCAAGGGCAAGGCCAGTACTTGGGGCCCAGACCTGGACCGCATGGAGGACCATCTTCCTGCACGGTGGGGGAGGGGGGAGCTAAAGTGGGGCAATGCCAGGCAAAACAAGCTGGCTTCTGAGCGTCTTTCTAGGCTAGTCACCAGCTCCGTGGCCTTGGACCCTTGCAGAAAATGGATCAGTGTGCTGCTGAGTGGGGCCCGTGTTGGGTCCTTGGTCCTTCCTGTCTCCCCTTGTGACCCTCACCTTCTTCTCTGGGAATTCTCACACTCCGGAGGGCACTGGGATGGCCCGAGATCTGATAGACTCAGAGGTGCCCCTGGCCCTGCTCTGACAGGCGGGCTCTGGAGGTCTGGGTGGCCCTGGGAATGCCCCAGGGAACAACCCTCCTGAGGGGCGGTGGAACCCACCAACCAGCAGCACTAGGAAAGGAGGTGCCAGGGAAGGGAGGTGTGGGGGGAGGTACCCTGGCCAGACCCACCAGCCCACAAGGCTGTGTTAAGAGTGATGGGTTTTAGCGTTGGAGTGGGGAACTTTGGGCGGGACCCTGAGTCGGTATATTACTTAGGGGAGCGCTTTGCTCCTAGGAAGTGAGGACACTTTGGGGGTGGGTAGCCTGGGGCGAATCCTGGTTCACTTGCTGGGGGTCTGGGTTCTAATCCTGAGTTTGTTTGTTAAAGGTCTGGGTTCTAATGTGAGGTCAGTTGCCCGAGGTCTGGGTTCTAATCCTGGGGCTACTTACTCAAGGCTTGGGCTCTAGTTTTGGGTTCACTTGCCCAGTGCCTACCTCTCTCCCCACGGCTTCCACCTTGTGAACGAGAAAGGGACCACAAACAAGACCTCACTAGTGCAGGGAGGGCCTGCGTGGCAGGCCTTACAAACTCGGTGACCGAAAGTAACCCCAGAGGACGGTCTGAACATAAAAAGTCCTAACTAGGGCAGGTCATGGCAGGTAGACATGCCCTAGGCCTGTAGCTCTCTTGACACCCGTCAATCCTTACCTTAAGTGAGCCTATTATCTTTGTGCGTCTAGGATAACTTTGAAATGTCAGAGTAATTTTATTTTCTGGGCCCCTTGAAGTCACACCCACCGCACCAGAGCACAAGACCACAGGACCCTTGATTGTTAACTACTTGTTCCCCACACACCATCTCTGTGCTGGAAATGTTAACTGTCAGGTGCCCACCCGTGTTAAGTAAAGGAAGCACGTGTCTCTCCGTTTTACTTTTTGTCCAATCCCAGAGATTTCCCTGCTTTGCTTTCTCCTGCCCCCTGGGCTGCCACTAATGGATTTCATGTGACCTTCCTTCTGCTCCTCCTTTGATTCTAATGTATAAAATAAGCTGCAAAGCCACCATTCTCCTGAGCAGTTTCTCGATTCGTTGAGATTTTGCTTCTGGGCATGTCCTCAAAATTTGGCTCAAATAAACTCTGATGAGTCTTTTCTATAGGCTGGACATGCTTTCATGGACAACCTGATGAGTGTACGATTAGTGAGGGGGATCTGACCCTTCCTCCCTTATTGAGGGTCAGCTCAGGCTCTGGAGTCCCCTGTCCCCAGGGCAGTCCTGCTGAGCTGGTCGTCAGCAGGCCGGGTCCCAGGGGGCCAGACAGCTCTCTGACTCCTCAGGGAGGACCTGAGGTCTGACCCCCATGGAGCCGGGTGCCCAGGCAGCCTGGCCGGAGCTGAGACATAAGCCATAAGCCGTGACCCCAGGTCTCTGACCCAAAAGTGGTCGGGCTGGTTTGGGAAGCAGGGCCCCAGCCTGTTCTAGAGGCCGAGGTCAGGAGGCAGCTTCCATCCCCGGCTCCAGTGCCCCTCCCCTGCCCCCCAAGCCGCCCACCTGGGAAGCTCCCTCTTCAGAGAGAATCTGCTATTTAGCCGTCAGTGTAACCAGGGCTCTTGCACCAGAGGAGGGGGGAGGGGGGCTTGTCCCACTGTCTGGAGGAAAGTCTGCCTCCGTGGAACCTTCTTCAGGCATCTTTACCTGGAGACGGGGGTGCTTTGCCCCCCTGGCAAGCCTGTGGGGAGTGCGGAGCGCACGAGGCTGCAGGAGCTGCACCCATGTGTCAGCACGCAGTGTCCCTCCCTCTTGCCTGGCTGGCTGTTTGCACATCTCACCTCCAGAGTGTGTTTGCTGAGGTCAACACACGCCCTGCAAACAACCAGCCCCGGGCCTGTCTGCGGCACCAGGCCCTGCCCACAGCCAGCCACTTTTCCAGAGGAAAATGCGGCCCCCCAGGGCCCCTGCACGACCCTGACCACAGCTTTGAAGGTGGGAGCCGGGAGGCGAAGTCAGAATTGCTTTGAGAGTAAACAGCTGAGGACCCAGTTTGGCCTGGTCAGGAGGCTGGCGGCTACAAAGGGACACTGTGAGGGAGGCCCCGGGAGCAGAAGGGACCCATTCAGTTCTCCCACAGCCGGACTGGCCTGCTAATTAGGTGGGGAGGACCCGAGCGGTGGGTGGGCTTGCAGGAGGGGGAGGGATGAGTGGAAGAGCCCGCTGGGCTGACCAGCTTGAACCGAACGCCCAAAGCCAGCCCCGCAGAGCGGCTGCTCCAGCTCCCGGCAGGGAGCTCGGTAACAAAGGCCGTGCCCTGTCCCAGACCTCCCGGATGAGACCCCTGAGACCCCGGCACCGGCGCTGGGCGGGGGCTGAGCACATGTGCGACCCCTGCCTGGTGCTTTACAGGGTCATGGCTGCCCCTCAGCATCCTGCTGCCTGAGGCTGGGGAGCAGGGACGGAGACGGGGACCCTTCCAGTTCTGGTTGGTTGGGGGAGCTCAGGGGCAGGAGGAAGCCCACAGGGTCTGGCTCCTTCACTCAGGGCGCTGGGCAAGCGCCTTGTGTTCTCCATCTGCCCCGTCCCGAGAAAGGGCGCGAAGCGCTTTCACTTCATTTCATCTCGAGGCGGGGCGGTGCTGTTATAGTCCCATTCCACAGGTGAGAAAACCGAGGCTCCATGAGGTTAGCTGACTTGCCCAAGGTCTCACCGTGCCGGGACTGGCCTTTCCCCACGATTCTCTCTTCTGGGGGGGTTGGGGCCCGGGCACGTGATGTAGGGAAGTGCTCCTTGGTGACTCAACTGTGCAGCCCTGTGTTAAGCCACAGTCCAGATAACCTCTTGCGACCTCCCCACGTGGCCTGCATGTGGGACATGCTTCAGGGCCACCGAGGGCTCTGGGTTGGGGAAGTGAGGGACATTGCTCTAAAACTGCTGATGAATGGCATGAAGACAGACCCAGGGACAGCCCTGGGCTTCCAGGGACAGGGCCCCACTTCTGTGCAGGGACCCCCAATTGTCCTGTTTGGCGGTGGGAGCAGCTGAGGCTCATTTCTAGACCCGTCTGCAGCATCAGCTTCTCTGCTTACAAACGGCCTGGATGAATCTTGATGGACAGCTGGTGGGCACATTCAAGGCCACCTGACTGTGCCCACCCTCTGCCTGGTGTGGAGGCTGGCATCCATTGGGCGCTCGTTTCAGGGCTCGTTTGAAGGATGGTATGTGGATCCCAAGTGGGACTGAATGGGGTGGCAGCTGCTGGAACAAGGGTCTGGGACTGAGTGGGGGGATGGTGGTCCCTCCAGGGGCAGAGAGAGGTTGAGTGCTGCCCAGACAGGGTCAGGTGTGTCTTAAGGAAGAGGGGTCCCGGGTGAGCCCCTGCAGGACTCAGACATCTGCAGCACTGTGTCTTGGTGGCCAGGGATGGGCTGACCACGGACACAGGCCTGGGGCTCCCTGGCTCAGATGCTGGGCAGCACTCGCTCTTTGGGGCTCCCAGACCCCCATAGCTGCATAGCCACGCCTCAGCCCCTCCTTGCTGTGTTGCTGAATGGGGCCAGTCAGTCAGTGAGGCTCGGGATGTCTGCCATAGGCTTCCCCTCCTCCCGGGAAGACCTCTGGACACAGGGAGTTCGTGAGTTATTCTGGGGCCAGAGTGAAGGGGGAGCTCTGACCCCCATTGTTCTCTCTCAAGGACCTGGAAGAATGTGCTTGGACAGGTGAAAAATGGGAGCGATTTGCTTAGCTAGCAGATTGCTCCCGAAGCAATTCTCAGTTTGGATTGAAAAGTGGGCTGTGCTTCTGAGGCTGTCCCTTGAGGCCTGGTAGGTTCCTTGTTCCAGCTCGAGGCAGTGCAGAGAACCTAAGCCCAGGAAGGCCCCCTGGGAGTCCCAGTGGCCAGGGAATCAGACGTCTGTGTGGGCTCCCCACCTCTGCTCTGGGTGAATGGAATCAAAGAGGAGAGAATCTGGAAATGAATGTGACTTCCTCCAGCCTCAAAGCTCTTACTCTTGAAACCAGAGACTAAATTTCAGAGCACTTTGACCTGGGTCTGTCCCTTATCGGGACTGCAGGGTGACCCGCTGGTGCTACCCGGATGGGGTCCGAATGGGGTCCGGCTGCTTGTGGCTGTGTGAGCCAATAGTCAAGGGACAAGGCTGGTGAAAAGAAGAGGTTTATTTCAAATGCCAGCATTTAGGGAAGACAGTGGGCTCCTGTCTCAAAGACTGCCTTCCCCCTTCTCAGGACGGCCAGAAGGTTGTAAAGGTTGGGGGAAGAATAGAGAAAGGTGGGAGTTAGGCATGCAGGTCTCAGGGCTGACAAGTGTGAGATCCCTCCCTGGGGTCTCTGGGAGCCTCAGATCTGCTCCAACGTAATGTTATCTTCAACTCAGCATCTGTGGCTGGAGCGCTCTTTGCATCATCAGCACACAAACTGTTAAGTTGCAACCATGTGGGCACCTGAGGACTGAGAAACGACTCTTTTCAGGATAGTGTTCTGTTGATTAACTGAATGAACAGGTGTAGCCTTAAGGAAAGGAACAAAGCAGTCATTAAACCGAGCGATGCAGGGGAGAAAGGAAGAGAAAACAGCTGAATAGCAGGTGGCCAGCAGCGAGCTAGGTGCACTAGCTACGTCTAACCACACTACTGACTTCCCGAGTCCCACCCTTGTAGCTAGAGGTGGCTTGCTGGGAGCCCGAGGTGCTCCCCTGGGATTATAACGCCCAGCTGACTCAGCTGTGCGTGTGACGGCCCGAATCTGGACAGTGGCCACCAGCCAGGCCAGCCCTGGGGGCAGCAGCCTACGCGGCAGTTTGGCGCTTTTTAGGGGCTCAGCTCTATTTTATTTCATCCAGGCAGTTAAGGCCCCTCCCGGGTGCTTCTGAACCAGGGTGGAGCACGCTTGGAGCGGAAGTTCCATGATCAGACCCCGGAGGTGTTGTCAGAGATGAGACCCAGAGAAGCGTCGTCTGCTGTCCGAGCAAATGAATGAGTGGTTTCATCTCAGACGACAGCAGACAGATCCGTTTCCCTGGGACTGAATTGGGCCTCAAAGTTATTACTGTGTGTTCCGTGCTGACCCCCTGCCCACACTGGGAGCTGGTGTCCACAAATCAGCAAACTTTATCGAGTGCCTACCGTGTGCATGGCGGGTGTGCTGGGGTGGGTGCTGCTGAGAACAGCCCTGGAGGCCAGGAAGCTCGGCTTGACGAGGTCTATCTGTTCTGCTAACAGGCTGCCGTTGGGGCAGGATGCGGAAGAGGCTTCCAGAGCTTTGCATGACAGGTGGGGGCTGCTGGGAGGGTGGGACCTGTGCCACCTCCTGCAGGTTTGATCTTAGGTGGGGCTTGTCTTGACTGGCCCTGGGGTGCCAGCCCTGAGCCAGGCCACCCCCTGCCCTTCCCACTGGCGACGTCTCCAGATCTTTCCAGTCTGCATTCCTCACAGTTCTGACCCCAGGATTGCAAGTATCAATTAAACAGGATCCTCCCCGGAAAGGCCTTGACCCTGCCTCCTCGGGCAAGCTCAGAAGAAGGAGTGATTGATGTCACTGCCTGTCCCAAAAAGCTGAAAGTACCTTGGCACCAACCTAATATTTTTAGGTAGGACTCCCAGTAGGCGACCACCCCCGGCCAATCCCCACAGGGAGAGTTTTAACGGCAGAACAGCACAGGATTTAGTTAGAGAAACCGAGAGCACACCCTGCCTCCACCCTTTCTGTGTTGCCTTTGGCAAGTGGCAAACCTTTGAGTCTCAGTTTCCCCATCTCTAAAACTGGGCAATAATCTTATCCATGTGATACGGTTTTTATAAGTAAGAAAATAAATAGGCCTAGAATGCTTACCACAGCATCTAGTCCATGGCACTAAATTAATGGAAGAATGTTGGGCAACAAAGAACGGTTAACAGCGGAATGGAGGTATTTAAAAAGAGTACAGATGTTGTTTCAAAATCACCCACACTCTATTCACTCTACCTTCTAAAAGATCATCCCAGGAAAATAATCTATGAGGCAGTTAATATTCTGGGTACAAGTATGCTTTTACAGCATGACTTCTAAGGTGGAAAGTGAAAAACAGCCTAAATGTCAAACAATTGGATGATGGCTAAAAAAAAGAAAAAAGAAAGAAAAGAAAATCCTTATTTTAGAACATTAGAACATTAAAAACCAGGCTTCTAAACAGTTAGCAAGGGGAAGCCGGGGTGGCTCAGTGGGTTAAGCGCTCACTTTGCAGCGCCAGGGACCGAGGATCGAATCCCGGCCCCGGCCCGTGCGGAACCATGTGCTGAACTGGGAGCTCCCCCAGTTCAGTTCTCTCTCTGTCTCTGTCTCTCTCTCTCTCTCCTCTGTCAAAATAAATAAATAAATAAATCGAACATTAAAAAAAAAAAAAGAGAAATTGAACCATTTAAAAAAAACCACACAAAAACCAGTTAGCTAATAATAGCTGAATCAGTCAGCTATTATTAGTGGTCAAAAGAGACCACTGCCAATTTCTAAAATGAATACATGATTTTGAAATCATAATAATTTCATGAATGATTAATTCTATAACTTGTATCATTTGGTAAGCATTTGATTTAGAGAATAACTGATTTGTTTAGAATTTGTTTAGAATTTGTTAAAATTTTTTTTTAAATATATTTTTTATTTATATTTATTTTTGACAGAGAGAGAGAGAGAGATACAGAGACTGAGACAGAGAGAGAACTGAACTGGGGGAGCTCCCAGTTCAGCATATAGTTCCGCACGGGCCGTGGCCGGGATTTGATCCTCGGTCCCCGGGGCTCCAAAGTGAGCGCTTAACCCACCGAGCCATCCCGGCTTCCCCACCAAAGAATATTAATGACGTGGGAAAAAGCCCACAACAAAATATTAAGTGGGTTGCAAACTTGTGTGTCTCCAGGACCTGGACTGAACCTCAGCTCTAACCCCGGCAGGTGGAGGGGCAGCCTGCCGGCAGGGCCATCTTGGCGATGATGCACAGGGCCCTGGGGAGGGCAGGGGGTGACGAACAGAGGACAGCAGATCTGAGGCCTGGGCTTGCCTGGCAGGCTAGTGGGACAAGCCACCTGGAGTCTAATCACACTGTCACGTGTCCTGGGCTCTGTGCTCAGCACTGACGCTGTCCTCATCGAATCCTACGTTGCCCAGAGACTACTGCATTGAGATGAACACACCTCATTCAAACCAGTGTAAGCTGAAAAGAAAGTTGACTGGCACGTGGGTGGAACCGGCAGGTTCCGCGGTAGATACAGCGCAGCCCAGCTGCACGTGGGAGCTGAAAGGTGTCCTCAGTGCCCATCTCCCCGGCTGTCCCCCTCGTCATCACCCCACAGTCTGTATCACAGCCCACAGGGCTGCCTGCAGCCAGGCTGCACCTGAGCCTTCTCAGCCACCCCAGTGTGAACACACGGTCCTTTCCCATCAGAAAACCCTAGGGAAACATCGACGAGCCCCCTAGAGAGCCATCTTCCTCCCCAACAAGTCCCGAACGAACGTATCCCAGGAGAAGGAAGAAGGGTTGTGGGCAAACAAGAAATCCCAGATGATTACGAATCTTCAGCGATCACCCTCATTTTACAGACACCTCTCCTCTTTGGAGAGGCTAAATGGATCCCCCCAGAGCACGCGGCCTGGGGGGGCCCGGCGTGTAGCCCAGGCGGCTGCCGCTGGAGCTTGTGTCAGAGGCGTTCTGTACCACCCACAGGACTCGCTTGGGCTGCCATTGCCCAATCCCACAGACAGGGGGCTGAACCCACAGACATGTGCTTCCCCACCATGCTGGAGGCGGTAAAAGCTCAGGCCTGACATGTCGTTTCCGGTGAGAGCCCTCTTCCTGCCTTACAAACAGTGCCTTCTCTCTTTGTCTTCACGGGGCGGGAGCATTGTCTCTCTCTCTCTCTCTGCCTCTTCTTATAAGGCCTCCAGTGCTACCAGATTAGGCCCCACCATGATGACCTCATTTAACCGTAGTTATCTCATAAAGGTCCTGTCTCCATATAGTCATAATAGGGGCCAGGGCCTCAGTCTCTGCATTTTGGGAGTGGGAGGAACACAATTCACACGGTTCAGTCCCTAGCAGCCCTCATGGGAAAGGTGTGAGCCTGCGGCCCAGCCTCAGAGGTGGGAGATCCCTCACAGCTCAGTGCCCGGCCACTCCCAAAGCTTCCCAGCAGGACCCTGGAGCCAGAGGGCCGCAAGCAGGGATGGAAGATGAACGCACTATAAACGGAGTATCAACCAGGGAGCTTAGCTGCAAGCGGCTGAAGCCAATTCTGCTCATTAAAGCAAAACGGAAACGTATTAAAGGATATGGAGCAGCTCCCAGGGTCTCTGGGTGGGTCGGACGATGCAGTTCGGAGGTTGTGCAGCTGGGAACAATGCTCAGAATCCCTCTGCAGAGCTGTCCCTGGGACTCCTGAGCTCGGCAAGGGCTGGGGGTCTGGCCAGTGAACGAGCTGGCCAACCCTGGAAGCTTCTGGAAACAACATGAATATGTTGGCTGCCCCAACCTTCCCACTGTGATGCCCACACAGTCTCAGGCTCTGTGTCCCTGGCTCCCACGTGTACCTGATTGGGACAACCCTTATCAAATGCCTGTTGCCCTGGCAGCAAGGGAGGCTGGGAAGCAGGTCTGGGGCATTTTTAGCCTCTACAATGCGATGGGACTTCTGCTTCCTCCAAGCTGCAGGAAGTGGGGAAGGAGAATACAAGGATGCTGCTGGCCAAAAAGAATGGCAGCCTGTCTAGTTTCCTGTATAAATAGGTTCCTGTATAAATAGTTTCCTAGGGCTACTGTGCAAACTTCCACAAGTTAGGTGGCTTAGAACAGAAATGTATTATCTTACCGGAAGACCCGTGGCTGGACGTCCAACATCAACTTGTCAGCGTGCTTTCTCTCTCTCCTGGCTTCTGGTGCTGGTGACAGCCCTTGGTGTTCCTTAGCTTGTGGCTGCATCACCTCGATCTCTGCCTGTGTCTTCACACTGTCTTCCCTCTGTGTCTGTCTTTGCACGGTGTTCTTTCTGGATGCCTGTCTCTGGGTCTCTTCTTGTAAGGACTCCAGTCATATGGGAGTAAGAGCCCACCTTACTCCAGTATGACCTCATCTTAACTTACAACTACATGACATGTAATGACCCTTGACCCTTGAATGCTGCAAAGGCCTCATTTCCGGATAAGATCACATTCATCGACACCAGGTAGGACTTTTGGGGAACAGAATTCAACCTACAGCACCCTCTTTTGCTTTGCTCACCTCTCCTTGTGCTTCCTGGGATCACCTCCCAAATAAACTGCCTGCATCCATGTCCTGTCTCTGGATTGTTTTTAGGGGGAGGGGGGGTGTCCCAAACCAAGACAAAGGGTAAAGATTCCAAAGGGAAAGAAGAAAAGCCAGCAAAGCCTAGGGAGGCAGAGTTAAGAATTAAGGGCCCATTAGCCCTGAGGCTAAGAAACAAGGTCAAGTTCAAGGCTACGTCTCAGACAGAGACAGGGAGCAGGGAAGAGTCGGAGGACCTTAGCAGAGAGGAGTTTCCTTTGTCAGAATTTGGGGGAGAGGAAGTGGGGACCGCTGGCAGGTGCTCTGGGCTGGGCCATGGCTGGGAAACTGAGGCCAGAGAGGGGCAGCAGCTTGCTCAGGCCTCAGCAGGGACTTGAATGTCCGTCTCTGGCCTTCCTGTTGTGGCCTCTTCTCCTGGAGGGGGTGTGATTGGTTGGTTGGTGGCCTGTAGGATGCAGGTAAGGAGTTTGGAGGCTCTTACCACGTCCAGCTGTGCCTGGACCAGGGTGTAGGAGGGCCGGCCCCACGGCCAAGGATTGATGCTCCCCTTGTCCACGGGTGTCCCCTGGACTCCGTTTCTGTCCTGTGGGCGGTTTGATTGGGCAGTGTCTCCTTGGCTCTGCCTCCCCTCTCCTGCTCCTTATACATTTTCATTAGGCTCATTAATAAAATCCGGCCACAGCCCCCTGCCCACATGGTTGACTTGTTATATTTATGGCTTTTGGAGAGCTCTCTGCCCAAAGCCCGGGGCCCTTGCCCCTGCCAAAGCCCCCGCTCCGCCTGCAGGGCTCCCCTTCCAAGTGCAGTTATTTCAGCCTGGCTCCGAGGGGTGGCAGCCTCCCCCAAAGCGGGGCTCTTACAGTCACTCCCTGAGAAGGAAATGTGTTTCACGTGGGAGCCGCAGGAAGCGTCTGGTGCTGTTTAAAGTATTATGTGTTTTTCAGCTTTTTTTTTTTTTTAAAACCCTTCACAGGAAGGAGAATGGAATTATCCGAAGCCTGTTTTCTACACACGAGGAGATGAAATCAGCAGCATTGTGCTGGAACCAGGGGAGGGTGCAGAGTCCCGGCTGCAATCGCTCTCATGTGGCTGAGGTGTGGGAACCATGCACTGTGTGAGTTACTGACAGCGGCCGTAACATGTGACCACAAACTTGGTGGCTGGACACATGCAATAAAGGCCACAAGTCCAAAATCAGGCCCGTGGGACCAACGTCAAGGCGAGACCACAGCGGTCCACCCCAGCCAGCCTTGCGGGTTCTGCCCACGGCCCTGTGAGGTGGAGGAAAAGGGGCTGTGGACCCCACTTTACGGAGACGCACCGAGGCAGTCACTTGCCTCTGACCAAGGAGAAGTGAGCGCGGAGCTGACAGAGCGACCAGGGCTTCCCCATTCCCAGCCCAGCTCTGTTTCTGCCAGCTCATGAAACCCGCCCTGTCACAGGCTCTCTGCACTGCCAAGGGACCAAGTGTCTGGCTGCAAATGGAACCCACGCTCTCGACCTGGCTGCACATTTGTCCGAGATCACACCATCAGCACGCTTCTTCCCCTCCCCGTATCTCGGTCCCCTGGGGAAATGACAGTTCTTCTCTCACAGGGTGTTTGGGAAGACAAAATCCAGTTCTATAAAGCGTGAAAGATGCATCGGCCATGCAGTAGCCGTTACTATTCCTAACATCACTAGGGCTGAATCTCAAGTCTCACAGCCTCCAAGGACGCACTGTGGTGCCCAGACCCCTCTGCCATGCTCGGACCCTTATGCTCGCCGTCTCTACTCTGCTCTTCCTCTCTGTCAGCCAAAACCTACCCATCGTGATTCTAGACCTGATCCAGATAATGCCACCTCCAGGCAGCTCTCTTTGACTGTGCCAGGTGGACCCGAGTTGGCATCTTGCTGACCTCTCAGGGGGCCTAGACGTGGGTGTGGGGTTGGAAGAAGCCCCAGTGTGACCCTCTCGGATCAGGGGTGGAATCCCAGATCCATCACTCATCACTGTGAGGCCTGGAGGCTGTTCTGAGCCCAAGCCCTTCCTTACCTGCGACATGGGTTTGGGGATGACAAGCTTACCTTCCAGTGACGGTGAGGCTGAAATGAGAGATTGCATGAAGTCCTTCCCCTGGGAGCCTTGAACATGCTAAGTTCTCAGTGAGCGGTGGCCACATACAAGTTAAGCAGGGGAATCTCACGGTTACTTGAGGCGCAGGGACAAAGCCCCAGTGTCTCTGCTCTGGGCTTGCACTGACATCACATAAGTTAGGCACACTGGACCCTAGCTCCCGCCATCTCTCGGAAGCAAGGAGGGGACATCAGGTTAATTGCTATGAATCACATGGGCTGATTGAAACAACTGGGTGGTCTGTAGGAGCCAAAGATACTCCCAAGGTCCTTGGCACTGGCGGGGGCAGTGTCCGGATGGTGTTATGTCTGTGCATAGACATGAATGGTGGTGGGCTTCCCAGGCTCTGGGAATCTGGTCACAATGCTGTGTGGCCCAGCCTGTCTGTGGCGGAAGGTCCCGCCCAGGGCTGAGCTGCATGGTGACAAGGTGGGGGAGGGCCCGACCCTGCACAGTGGGGTGAATGGTCCTCAGTTCTGCCCACCCTTCATCACAGGGCCCTTGTGCCGACCTGCCTCTGTGCCCCCATTGTCTGCTTTGCCAGCCCCATAAGCCCAGTGTTGTCCCGAGGTTGTCCCGGGTCCATAAATGCCTTGTAAAAGTCGCTGGGGAACAAGAGCACTTTATGCCGGTGGCGACTGCAGCCCGGGCCATTAAGTCTGTCCCGACGCGGGGTTGGGGGCCTGCAGTGGCTCGGCTCACAGGCTCTGTGTACCCCTAATTAGGGCCCCGGGGCTGGCACCACAGGCCCCTGGGTCCAGCCCGCTGGGCTCTGTCCCGAGTCCTTGCAGGACACACAGGCTCCCAGGCCTGATTCATAGGGGTTAAGACCTTCCACCCCTTTCCTGTGCGGCCCCCTTAAGCCTCCTAGTTCTGGTCCTGGGGAGTGACACTCTCCCAGCCCTGGTTTCTGCTTTTTTCTCGTTTCTTTAAGCTATCTGGAATATGTATGTGTTTGCATTTATAGTATAGTATAGTATTGCATTATCATATGATTAAATTATTATATTAATTATATTATATGATATTTGTTATATTATTGTACAGTAGACTCTTTGTTAACTGGAACTCAAGAAGCGACTGGCACACTCAAGCCACCAGCAGATTTTGCCCGTGGCTTGAGATCTTGCCGGTTGCTTGAGTTCCAGTTAATGGAGAATCTACTGGCATTTATCTGGCATCTACCCATCCCCATGGGTGCCGGTTAACTGAGAGTCTACTGTATTGTATTACCATGTGATAGTATATGCATTGTTTTCCATTTTTATATACACTGTGAAGACTTTCCTAATCCCATCGATAGTTGTGTCTGAAGAGCTTTTAGGGTTTCTGTTTGCTTTCTTCATAACGTGTCCTGAGACTCTAAAATATTTCTATTTTTAAAGGACATAAATATCCGGGGCAAGCCCTTTTCTTTACACTCCATTTTGTTTCTTACTGTCTTGACGTTGGAGTTGGCCACACCTGTTCATTCTGGAAAGGTCTCCTCTGCATTTAGAGAGGCCGGGAGCTCCCGTGGCCTGTGGCCCCTTTGACGCAGCTTCGTTGTTCGCTGCCCCAATTCAGTGTAAGGACTTCAGGAATCTGCTTTGCTTTTGGAATCTGCTTCTCTCAATCGCTCGTCTCTCTTGCAGGAAAGTTTGGACTCCATAAGGGCTTGATATGCATTAAATACCGAAAAATATCACAAATGTATATTGCAATTGTAAGACATGCAGCAATACCCACACTAGTGATTGTGGAAAAGGCGGCATGGTTTTTTGGTGTGAGTGTCGCCTGGGAGTGGAGGTGTGGCTGCCACGCTGGGCTGGGGGCTCTCCGTTTGGAGTATGGTCTTCACATAGTGAGCTAATACCTAGGGGATCATTTCCTAGATCATTCATCTCTTCCTCCCTGATTTTAGATGCCACTTCTATCACTTTGGTGTGATTCTGGAATTTCTATTCTGTTTCTTGGATTGTCTTATCTGTTCCCCTGCTAATACCCCCTTTTTGATCTTTTAGCCCTGCGTGAATCTTGATTTTTTATGTGAATTTTTAGGTCAATTTGTGAAGTTCTTAAAAAACGTGTTGCTGTGACTTTGATTGGATTATTTTTAATGTAAGGATGAGCTTGAGAAAAATGGATCTTGGCAATGTTGAGTTGTCCCATGCATGAGTGGGGCACACCTACCCATTTCCTCATATACTCAACGTGCCTTTACTAGACTCAAAATTGTATCCGTAGAGAACTTGTGCATTCTCTGGTAGGCCACTTCCCAGATGCTTCATGTTTTTGTTGCTATGATAAATGATATTATATTTTTGGTTACATTTTCCCAGTGAGTTTCATACAAAACAGAGGAATACTGTTGCTTTTTTTGTGTTGATTATTTATCTGGCAAATCATACAGAACTCTCTATTTAGTTCTTATAGTCTTTTTATTGGTTCTCTTGGTTTTCTTCTTTCTTTCATGGCTAATGACCTAATAAACATTTCCATTTTGACTTGAGCCATTTTTGACACTTGATATTGTTTTCTCCCAGAAATGTATTGATTTAATCCATTTTTAAAAAGATTTATTTCATTGTTTGAGAGAAGGTGAGAGGCAGGAACCAAACCTTGGGCCTCCTGCATGGGAGGTGAGAACCTCTGCTGCCCAGCCACCTGTATGCACCGCCGTTCAGCATATGGGTTTGCACAGGTTGGGGTTGGGATTTGATCCCTGGACCTTGTGGTTGCAAGGCAAGTGCTCAACCTGCTGAGCTATCCTGGCAGCCCTGATTTAATTTATCTTTAAGTATTGGCTTGTGGTTATAAATAATATCCTTTAAATATTTAATTTAAAACTACTTTTATATCAGTTGTTCCCTGTTTTCATTTTATATCGGACAGATTTGCATTATATTTCTTTTGATTCTTTCAATTTATTCTTGATTTTATTGAATTCTGCCCTTATCTATTTACCTTGGCTTTTGTTGTTGTTGTTGCCATGAATTGACTATTGTTTTTCTCTAGTCCCTTGAGCTAAATTTATTTGTTTTATAATTAATATAATAAAGGCTTTGAATTTTCCTCTGAGAATGACTTTAGCCATGGTCCATGAATTTTTACACATAGTTTATTTTTATTTGGTCTCTTTTGGGTAATTTCAGCAATTCAGCATTCTTAGTCATTATTATCTCTATCCTTGTTAGCTCTAATTTTTAAAGTGATGGGTCTTTTAAACTTTTAGACTTTGAAAAATGTTATACTTGATTTGAAAATGACCTGCCAGGAAGGAGAGCCAACCCAGAGCTAAGCATGGCCGGGAGAGCTGGCATGAGGCAGGGCGCTGGGAGCGTCACAGGAGTCGCGAGTCCTGACAGTGAAGTCACCTCCCCCTGGGGTCGGGGACAGGCCCAGGTCTCTGAGTCTGCATGTGCTGGGACCATCAGGTGGGGCCCAGGAGAGCCCATCAGGGTCAGGGTCAGAGTCAGGGCCAGGGTCAGGGTCAGGCTGCGTGCAGCCTGCAGGGAGAGGTTTCATTCCACACAGATGGGTGAGGGCCATGCAGGATGTGAACTGGGCTGGGGGTGCTCACACATGGGAAGCTCACCCCAGTTTAGCACATGGGTCCAGACGGGCTGGAACCCGGACTGAATCCTGCAGACCCCAGGCTGCAAGGAGCGTGCTCAACCTGCTGAGCCATCCTGGCTTCCCCCTCCCTGATTTCTGAAGTACCCCATGCTCATTACTGAAAACTGGAAAATACAGGGAAAGATAAGGAAGGAATTACAGACCGTTCATTATCTCACCATTTAGAGAAAACTGCCATCAGGATTTGTGCGTGTCCTTACATTAAGTTGCACAGAGCGTCCTGGAAAAACATTGTTTCCTGTTGATGAGATAACTGGTATTTATATCATTAGCCTGTGGCAAACTGGCTTCATCATACATCATTTGACTATGATTCTAACGGATGGACGACAGTAAGTGAGGACTTAGTGTATTTCCACATATTTATGTATGTATCTGTTATATTTTGAAGACAAACCTTGGATCCTACTCTACACACCATTTTTTTTTTTTTTTTTT
>PVKE010035505.1:0-16852 GCA_004027555.1 Craseonycteris thonglongyai | reverse complement strand
TAATGAGCAATGATGAGAAAAGTAATTTATAATCAAATAATGTAGTTCAGTATGTAAATACTTAGGTACAACTATACTTGAAGGGAATTGTGATGTAGTCAAATCTTTGCACATACTTAAAATTTATAAATTTGAAATTAAGATAATAGTCAACTAATATCTTCCTGTTTAAGCTTTTTCACATTTAAAAAATAAAGGTAGGGGAAGCAGGGATGGCTCAGTGGGTTGAACACTCATTTGTAGCCCCGGGAACCGAGGATCGAATCTTGGCCCTGGCCCATGTGGACCCATATGCTGAACTAGGATGTGTGTTCCATGTGGGAGGCCCCCAGTTCAGCTCTCACCGCCCAGTCCAGCTCCTGACTCATGGAGGCATGCCTTCCATGTGACAAGCCCCCAACCCAGTTCCCACCCTGCGTGGCCTTTGCTCACTCATGTGGAATGAAACCTTGTTGAAAACTGATGACATACAACTATGGAGACTGCTCTGGGCCCCCCTTTCTCTCTTTCTCTCTCTGTCTCTTTTTTTCTCTGTCTCTCTCTGTCTCTGTGTCTCTCTGTCTCTATCAAAAACAATAAAATGAATCGTGAAAAATAATAAAAGGAGTGTGGAGGAATAGGGAGGGGACATCAAATATATGGTGATGGAAAGAAAACTGATTCTGGGTGGTAAGCACATAATGCAATACATAGATGATGTAATATAGAGTTGTACACCTGGAACCTATGTCATTTTTACCAACCAAGACACTCAAGTAAATTAAAAAATAATAATAATAAAGGTTATGTAATACATAGACATGTATGCATATAAATGTATATGTGTGTATATGTGTATATGTATATATGTGTGTGTATGTGTATATATATGTATATATATATGTATATATATGTGTGCATATATATATACATATATATATATATCACTGTGAATACTACAAAAGCAAACTGAAACACGTATTTGTGACTCAATGCCATTAGCAGCATCAGTGACATGAATTTTAAAATGGCAAGCAATCCTTGGAAAAGTTCTGAATAAAACCAAATTCTGTATTTTCCCAATTTACACAGAAATTTTCATCTGGCACATTCAGTGCATATTGCAACCATGCAAAACTACTTGGTGTTTATATATTAATCCAAGTAGGGATTTACACTTAGATCATTATAAACAAGTTTTTCACTTACACAAATGTCTGGCTCCTTGAAAAGTCTGTGACTTTAGCAAATTCACTGCAAGCAGTACAATGCTTCATTGTATGTGCCTATATGCATATTGTAGGATACATAGCATCTCTGATCCCCCTCCAGCCAATTTCTTCTCAAATCATAGGCATCCAAAATCATTGTGATAAAGCAAAACCCCTATAAACTTCCAAAATCGCTGCTAGCAGTACCGTGCTATTGAACTCCACCATTTTTGCACTGTTTCTAAAATGTCTCTTTCCAGTGATAGTTTCTCATTGGATCATCACAATGAGAGATACTATTAGTTTCCGTGTTTACCAGCAAGGAAATAGGTGCCTAGAGGTTTACTGACTCACATATATTGGAATTAGTGGTGTTGGTCCATATCTTCTTGCACTTGTTTAGGATTTGCCCCCATCCTCATATTTTGTCCAGAATGAAGATTTGTTTCAATACTGCATTTCAGACAGTATTAAGGGCTGTTGAGTCCACAGTGCAGAATCAGGATTGGATGGTTCACAGAGTAGAGGTGTAGCTTCTTTATCTAGCTGAGATATCTGGCTTTTCCTCACTTTGTTTCATCTTGTCCCTTAATTTTGCTTACCTGCTAAAGAAGGTTGTGGCTGCTCTGATTTTTATAGTGGTGGCTTAAGGAGAAAAGAGATGATTTGATGACTGCAAGATGCCTTGAGCTAACTAAATGAATTCTACAAGTTGATACAGATAAGCACTTGGAACAGTGCCTCATGCTCAGAAAGTCCAGAAAGTTAGCTTAATAAATGTTAGCTATAACTATGGAACATCTGGAGGAAAGCATGGGGTTACGATAATGGTAGTGGAGTAGTGGTGACTGGCTTTCTTGAATTTTAGTTGAACGTCCTTGTTTTGATCACCTACTACTTACAATGTTTTATACCAGGGCGTTCTCGGAGTAGGATGCAATCTTTGCCCTGAAGGACCTTATTTGTCCTGGTGGGGAGAGGAATGGGGGTGAGGAAGAATGAACAACACAAATAAAAGATATAGAAAGATGCATGTCTTGAAAGGCAGAAACACAACATTATAAGACATTAGGATTTCCAGCTTCCAGTAATAGCAGGGATCAAAATAAGGAAAAATCACATTCGTCTGGAAACAAAGAAAAGTCGAGGTCACTGAATGATGATAACCTGACAGTGTAATTGGAGGATAGGGCCAGAAGAATGAAAAATCGTAAGAGGAAAGTGTTGCATCAACAAAGCCACAGGCAGCTTTGGGAACTATATGTGAGGCTCAAATGGCTGGAGCCACCTCCCCAGACCTGCTGAACATGAGAATCATCTAGGGAGCTTTTACAAATAGATGCCAAGGACCTAGCCCGGACTTCCTGAGCCAGCACCTCCAAGCGTGGGTGGAGAAATGTACTCTTTTGTAAACTTCTCAATGGAATGTTGATGATCAACCTTGTGTGGATCGGTTCTGTGGTCTTCAGAGTGTGGTCCTTAGAGTGTGGTCCTGAGACCACCAGTATCTGTGACGTAAGAAATCCAGGTCCTCAGATTGCCTCAGCCAGAAGCTCAGAGTCTGGCGCCCTGCAATCCACATTTAAACAAGCCCTGCAGGTGATTATGAAACTGTTCAGATTGAGTGCAGAGTAGAAAAAAATGTATTTAGCTGTCAATTTCTTTATTTTTTGGTTTTTATAGGATGGAGGGAATAGAGCCTTTTCTGAGTTTTTCCTGGAAGCACAGCGTTTTGAGGTATGTGATAAAATAATGAGGCTTTTCTTTCCCCCCCCACCCCAAGTTTGAGATATAATTGACATTAGTCAAGGTGTCAATTTCTTGACAGTAAGATTTAATGAATGTTTGGAGTTTTGTTTTTTGTTTTTTTGAGGGTTGGGGAGTTGTCCCAAGAATTTTAGTAGTGAAGGATAGGGGAAAAAACTAATATGGACATTTTCCTCTTCATTTAAATTAAAACAGTGACCAGGACAGCATCAACAATACCCTCAACTTCTAATATATATTTTCTCAGAGTCTCATAACAACCTGAGAAATAGATTGATATGATCTCTATTCTACCCAAGAGGAAACACTCTCAGACATTTTAAATAATTTGCCCAAGGTCACACAGTTAATAAATAGCTTGAGCTGAGATTTGAACTTAAGGGTGTTTTACACAAGGTTGAACTGCCTCTCTCCTCTGAGCTTTCTCCTGTTGGGACAATAGAACTGGCATAGAATTTAGAGACAGTGAGTGCTAGTCACCTACCTGATTGCTGAAATCTAAGACTCAGATGCGTAAATTGAATGACCCTGAATCATGGGGCAGTTTGGTGGCACCAGTGGGGTTAGAAGCCCAAGAGCCCCAACCCAGGGCTCTTTCCAATATGCCACCTTGAGACTCTTTCTCAAACTGTGGGGACACTTGTTACGTAATGTCTAAATTTATGTAGGAATGTGACTAGTCCGCATTTCTGGTATTTGATCAGATATAAACTATAAATAAGGAAAGCACTTGAAATGAGAAATGGGAGGCTGGGGAGGGTTGTAGTACACAGCAACAGCGAGTGCAGGGTGTGTGAATTGTGTTTAGACTGTTATGGATTTGAACTAGTCTATGACATATGCAGAGATAAATTCCAGATTACAGCTAAACAATCACAGAGTTACGTGGCATTCACATCTGAATGAGTCAAGGATTCGGTAATTATTAATCTTCCCAGCTGATAGCTTCATGTGTGAATCAAGCAAAAATTAAATGTTTGTTGTACTCCTACCTGTCTCCAAACAACTGTTTGTGTTGTTCAGCAAAGCAGTGATCAAAGCAATCTGCTCATCATTTCAGATTTTATCTTTTAAAAAGTCACTTTTTAAAATTCATTTTTGCAGTAGGAAAGACAGCATGAATAGAATTTTCTTTCTTAAGAAACACCTGTCATTTGAAGAAGCTCGAAGATTGTAGAAGGAAAATACATATTTTAATCATAATTTTGTGTCCTTTTAATTAAAATTATCTCAGAGTTCTGGTATAAAAAATATAGAACATGGGGAAGCCGAGATGGCTCAGTGGGTTAAGTGCTCACTTTGCAGCGCCGGGGACCAGGGATCGAATCCCGGCCCCAGCCCATGCAGAACCATATGCTGAACTGGGAGCTCCCCGAGTTCAGTTCTCTCTCTGTCTCTGTCTCTGTATCTCTCTCTCTTTCTCTCTCTCTCTCTCTCTCTCTCTCTCTCTGTCAAAAATAAATAAATAAATAAAAATATATTTTTTAAAAATCTTAAAAAAATAGAGAGAGAACATTTAGTAATAATAGATGAAACAGATTACTAAATGATGCTAACAGACTCTTTAAGATATTATTATGGCTGATTCTAAATGTTAATCTATAAAAATGTGATCTCTAGGTTGCTGCTTTTGACCTGAAAATTTAGAAATCTAACAAATATGAATGATCAGACCATCAAAAAAAAAACACCAAAAAAAAAACCTCACAGATTGAAGTTGTCATGTAGCTAAGTGTTTGCTGCATTGTGAGTCATCCATGTTCATGACTGGAGGTGACATTCTTGAGAACCTACACATTTATTCCCGTATACTACTTTCTTGTTCTGCTTCCCTCTTCCAACAAGAACTTCTTTTTTATTCAGGTATGCTTCTGCCTTAGTTTGGCTATTTGATGGGGGTAGG
The DNA here is from genome assembly GCA_004027555.1 of Craseonycteris thonglongyai. NCBI lineage: Eukaryota > Metazoa > Chordata > Mammalia > Chiroptera > Craseonycteridae > Craseonycteris > Craseonycteris thonglongyai. The sequence goes on along the minus strand of PVKE010035505.1, from coordinate 11,992 downwards.
TCTTGGTTGATTTCAGCCAGACATGTTGGTCTCGTTCAACTTGCCAATAATTGACTGACAACACGCTCTGGTGACAGAATTCTGGCCTTTGAAACCCGAGGCAAGCCCGTTGGAAGGGCTTCTGGATATGGTCTCTCCACTCTCTGAAAAAAAACAAAGGAAGAGAAGGTCATCTATTCTTTTGTCTCTAGGTGGTTTTTTGCCTCTGGTGTTGTGGCTATGGGGGAGGCAGGCTGAGGAGAGGGACAGAAGTCAGAGAACCAGAGAGAAGAGAAACCTGGGTCTCATCTTGCTACACTCAGAAATACCCTGTCTTTGTCTCCCTGCTTAGTGAGAAAATGAAATTCTTTTTATTATCTAAAACAGCAGTTCTCAAACTTCAGTATTCATTAAAATTGTTGCCAAGCAAGGGCCTGTTGCTCGGCTCACATAGCAGCCAAAAGCTTTTTTTTTAAGAAAAGAAAAAGCAGAGGAAGCCCGGATGGCTCAGTGGGTTAAGAGCTCACTTTGCAGGCCCCGGGACTGCGGATGGAATCCCAGCCCACACAGATCCATATGCTGAACTGGGGTGTGTCTCCCATGCAGGAGGCCTCCAGCCCAGTTCCCGCCCTGCGCAGCCCCTGCCACCTGTGTGTAACAAAACCATGTTGAAAACTGATGATGTCCAACTATGGAGACTGCTCTGGGCCCTCCTCCTTCTCTCTGTCTCTGTCATAAACAATAAAATAAATCTTTAAAGAAAAGAAAAGGCTTTTATTGCAAAAGTTGACCAGCAAGGAGACAGGAGAAACATTTCAAGTTTGTCTCCCTGATCAGCGTTTACTGGGCAAGATTTAAAGGATTAAAAGTTGGGAAATTAGCATAGTCATTGGGACTATGTTATCTGGCATAATAAAGTCTTCTTGGCAGTTTATATAACTTAGTGGATCACATGTCCAAATTGAGGAGGAGTTAACAGTGTAGTTCCCTGGGTATTTTAGTCTTGTGATGTCAGAAGGTCATCTTTAGGGAAAGGTGTTGCTTTCTGTGCAGCCTCTACAGACTGGTTGAGACTGGTAGAGTCTTATGGCTCCCATATCAAAGACGTAAGGCGATTACTCAGTTTACCATTGGCTCTGACCTGGGACATTCTAGTTCCACTCAAGTTCTGTGGAAAACAACTGATGATTGATTACTTGGGACTGATTGGAGCTAATCTATTAACCTGCTGTTACAGAATCACCTGGAGGGCCTGTTAAAACACAGATTGCTGGCTCTGCCCCCAGGGTTTCTGATTCAGTATAGCTGGGGTAGAAGTGGAAAATTTGAATTTCTGACAAGTTTGCAGGTGATTCTGATGTTGCTGGTCTAGGGATCACACTTTGACAATCACTGGTCTGAGTTAAATACATCAGCATTTTCAATTACTTGCAGCTGAAAGCATCCTATCTTATAGGCATAGGCACTGAGAAAAAAACAGGTAAACATGTAAAGGCCTCTTGTCTTCCAAGAACTTTCAAGCCTCTTAAGCTAATCAGAAACATTCTATCCTGCCTGTCCTTTCCATTAACAAGAACAATCCTTAAAAAGAAGTTGATAAAAATCTTGATAAAACATTTCTAGAGTGACGAGCATAGGCCTTGAAAGAAGACCATTCTGGACTTAAATTAGAGCTCTAGATGCTGTCTGCATTTGTAAAATTAGATTTTCTTTGTTTTCTGATTTAAACATGGAAGACAAGACTTCATTTTATAGGCTCATTGTGAGGATTATATAAAATGACATGCAAAATGCCTCCAGCATAGCACCTGATATATAGTAGATTCTCTCTCTATATATATCTCTATGTATCTATCTATCTATATCATTCTATTTATTTTTCTGACTTTCAAACTTAAGTAACAACGTACAGGGTAAAAAAAATAGAGAATTACCATTATCCAAAACTCTGTTACCTAAAATCCTGTATTTATAATGTTGTCTGTGGAAATACAAAAATATTTATCAATGAACTGTCCACTTATAATATTAATAATTACATTCGTACATCCCCTCTGCTAAAGAGTAGTGTCTATTTCTACCCATCATTCTAATATTTGTAGATTAACCTCTATTAGATTATAAATTGTGAATATCTGGTAATAAAAATCAATTATGAATTGAGGTTGCAAATCTTACAGCTGGTACAAGGTTTCATGAAGTTAATTAAAGTGATGTTGAAATTTCATCATATCATACTAAAAGTCCCTGACAAATAAGGATCTGGCAGTGAAAATTTTGAAGACATCTGGAATTTTGATACTATGATAGGCTCTTTAAGAGAATGATTTGACTTTCAAAGGCCAAAGAGAGCCTCTTGCTAAAAGTGATCTATATTTTCAGTTTATTGAAAGAAAAAAAAAGGGGATCTGTTTTTAAATAGAGATTATCTCCATTATCGTATAGCAAAAGGCAAGTGTAAACAAAGAATGACCTATTGTTAGATCAAATTATTTTCTTATTAAAATGACATCAAGTTAAAGAATCAGCGCTTAACCCACTTTTGGAAAAAACTAATGAATAATTGATATTATAACCTAAATCTTGTTAAATATAAGGTAAAGTAAGTATATTTTCAGAATTTTAGCATAATTTTTCAAGGCAAAATTTCACTTGACATTTTCCCCACCATATACTAGAAAATTTTAGTCTCTTCTTCTAGTAGATTCACTTTAACATACTGAGGAAAATAGAAATCAAGACAATATTATGTGGTATTGTGCATTACATAAACTTTCTTCAGGAGAAACTGCCAGCTACTTCCCAATACCTATTTCTTTCTTCTACCGGTATCTTAGTAACGGAAGCCCAAGTTTTAGCTGGGCCAAAGCTGTCTAGATAAAGTTATCTAGTCTTCTTTGAATCTATATATGGATCATCAGACACAGTGAAAATGTTTTATGAGAGTTCTACTAAAGCTGCTTAAAAGGAAGACGGTATGCCTGTTTCCCTTCACCTTCCTGTTATCTGGGATGCAGGCAGGAGCTCCAGCAGCCATCTTGGGCCATGAGGTAAAAACCACATACTAAAGAGGATGGGGAGGGGGTGTGGAAAGAAAGCTAGACGTGGTCCTTGACACAACCATGGAGCTCCCATACCACTTTCAAAATGTCTACATTTTAATTTCTTTATATGACAGACAAAAGTTTATTCCATTAAAACTATTTTATTGGAGCATTGTCTGGTATGTACAGTGTAATGCTATCTAACATACCTTCTGATATTTACTGAAAACCTATTATTTATTCCTGCTTAAACTATTGCTTTAGACCAGGGGTGTCAAACTCAAATTAAAGCATGGGCCATTTGGTGCAACAGGCAAGATTCACGTGGGCCACATCACATTTACAAATGTCATTGGAACTGAGTCAGTGCATTTACACACGCCCACAGGCCCCCAGGAAAGGCACCGGGCCACATGTATACTCGTCTTCAGTAGTTAAAGGGTTAACTAGGGAATTGTGTGTACAGTATTGCCTCAATCTCCCCTAAGCGCTATTTTCTTCATAACAATTTTTTCTATTTTCATTTTATTTCAGAGCATCGTGGGCCACAAAAGATTACCTCGGGGGCCTCATGCAGCCTGTGGGCCGCCAGTTTGACACCCCTGCTTTAGAATATGAGAATATGGAGAAGTGGGTCCGCAATATATAGGGGGAGGGGCAGGGAGGAAATGTCTCAGGTTCTAAATTAAGTAAAATTACAAAAAGGAAAAAGTCATATTTAGTGGTTTCACATCTGACTTAGACCTGAGTATTAATGTACTCAGTAGGTTGCTTTTGTAAATTTTTTTACATCTGATGTTGTTATGTTGAGTCTACATATGTTTGAGCAGGAAGGACCTTCATGATGATCTAATGCAACACCTGTTCCTTTCAGGAATCCTATGTACAATATCCCCTGTAGTATGGTCATTTAGCCTCTCCAAACACTCTGGTAAGAAAGGACTGAAGGTGGAAAGCAGCCCATTCAGTTGAGGGCAAGGACTCCCTTGTGTTAATTTTGAATCTGACTACTCAAAACTTTTACCTACTAGGTTATAATTCTACAGAGGTGCATTTCCTCTTAATAGCTCCTTTCGTTATTAAAGAAAGTTAATATTTGCCTTAACATCTCTGGTTTAGGTTAAACACCCCAAGTTCTTTCAATTACTCCTCTATTGAGTAGATTCTAAGCCTCTCATCCTCCTGATTGCTCATTGACGCATTCTAAATTGTCAGCAGTCTTCTTTGCAAAACCCATTTATCATGCTGTGCCTTACAGGAAACAGAGGTCATCATCTGCTGTGATTATACTTGTTATAGTTGATGGTTATGATGAGTGCCCTCTGCAGCCTTCTCTTCACAACACAGAAGCTGACTGGTTTTCTTCATCTCTCCTTAAAGCCCCTTAAAAATGTTTAATCTCTATCAAATAGGAGGCATGGAAACACCCTCAAAAACAAAAGCAAAGAAGCAAATAAACAATGCCTTGGGTAGAGTGAGTGCAGACTTCTGAAATATATTCCAAAGTGTTTAAATCACCCAAATTAAAACAAGATAAAACATGGGTTTTAAAAATAGATCACATTCTCCAGTGTCTGTGACCTATTGGGCTCAATAAAGTACTTGTTGACTGACTGAAGATTTTCTAGATGTGGAAGAATGGGGCAAAAACTGAAGCATCTGAGGATAAGGAAATCAACTATTGTCAGAGGTCATAATGGAGAAACAAGTAAGAAATATTGGGCCAAACCAATAGCTTCTTATTTTTCATCATGAAAACACACACACACACACACACAAACACACACCACCTTTGGCAACTTAGCAGGTTTCCCATTTATGTAAATGTAAGAAGCTCTGGCTAGCTCCAGGCGCTCTTATCTTTTTCACAGATATCTGCCTCCTCTTGGTCCTGGGATTAAAATCCTCTTGATCACTATCTTATCCTTCAGCCATTCAGTTCCCCATTGACAGTGTAAATGTCACTTTGAAATAACTATTCCTGCTATTTAGTTTAAGGATGCTTGAAAAAGTAGTACTTTTGCTGGAGTTGATGTTGAGTTATATGACTTTACATAAAACAATATAGGGTCAGTGGGGAAGCTGGGATGCTCAGTGGGTTAAACTCTCACCTCGCAGCCTCGAGGAACAAGGATCGAATCCTGGTCCCCACCTGTGCAGACCCATATGCTGAACTGGAGAGTGCCCCCAGTTCAGTTCTCACTGGGGTAAGACCCTGGCCCATCCCACACCCACCTGTGGACTGAAACTATGTGGATAAACCAATCATGTGCAACTATGGAGACTGTTCTGGGCCTTCCCACTTCTCTGTCTCTGTATCTTTCTTTCTCTGTCAAAAACAATAAAAATAAATCTTAAAAAAAAAAATAGGGTCAGTGGACAAGTCCTGGTTTTTAAGGGTTTTGTAGTTCATCTTTTGTGAAAGAGTTTGCTAGCCAAGAAAAAATAAAAAGCAACTGACCTGGCCTTGTACCCCTACTGTTTTTTGTTTGTTTGTTTTTTTATGATCCTAAATCTATGTTCTGTCAGTAGGTTAATAGGTCATATTTAATGGCTTTGTTTTTGTTTTTTTTTACTTAAAAATCAGGCACTATGTTGTACATTTTGCCAAAATATTTGGTCCAGACTGGCATGGAGTGGAGATTTCTAAAGGCTTTTGGGTTCTCAGTGGGCTATGCCTAACCAAGTTCCCCCATCTTGTATCAGCACTCAGAATCTGTCTTAATAACAAGCCTTAGGAAATAATCTTCTTTTGTTGACATAACTGCAGTCCTCATGTGTCCTATAGTATTTTTACTTCATCAGTGACAAGCCCATAAGAAAATGACAAGCGGTCTTGGGGATTGAAAGGCCTGAATGAATGCTACCTTGTGGCTTGGGTTCTCCCAGAGTGGTCAAAGTTAGATTCGTCAACTGTTTCATCTATCGTAATTGACTCTCCTCTTTTTTCTTTGCGGCCTTGATTGCCTTTTCACCACTATTATGTATTTCATATTGTATGTTTTCTCTACATTTTATTTGGAAAGGCAGGCTACAATAGAATAAAGTGAATAGGTCCATTTTTGTCACCAAATGGCTTGAATTAGTTCTTACTTTCTCTGAAGCTCCGTTTGCAAACATGTGAGAAGAGGATTGAATTTGATTTTAAGGTCACTTCCAGCTCTCACATTCTACAACCAGGTGACTTTTGACTGTAATATCAAAAATTTTTAAAGAGCATAAAAGGAATGTAGATCAAACACCTCTATTCAAATAACAAGACTGTTTCTCTGCCTATTTGGGGGCAGGAGGAAGGGCATACAAAGCCACTGCTGATTCTTAAATCGGAGCTCTGCAGCCCTAGGAAGAATTCTACAATCTTGGATCCACTCCTTATTGTGACTGAAGCGTGTTTCACTTTTAAGCTTTCAAATGATGCGGTTTGGTTTATTCAGAGGGTACAGGTAATAAAGAGTCAAATTGGCTCCAATAGCTTTGTGCTAAAGACATTTAAGAATGTTGTCATAGAAAAAGCTTAAACTGCTTGAAGCAAGGTATTCAATACAGACAATATCAGGATCACCAAGACTTGTGGTGTCTTTGTCCTTCATGTCAGTGGCAAAATCTTCATTTAAAACTTCCATTACTCAGGGAAGCCGGGATGGCTCAGTGGGTTAAGTGCTCACTTGGCAGCCCAGGGGTCCGAGGGCCGAATCCTGGCCCTGGCCTGTGCGACCCATATGCTGAACTGGGGTGTGGCCCCCAGTTTGGTTCTTGCCAGGGTAAGCTTCCTATGTGGGAGGCCCTTGGCTTGGCCCCCAGCTCACAGGGGTGTGCCTCCCATGCAGGAGGTCCCCAGCCCAGTTACCACCCTTCTCAGCCCCCCGCCCACCTGTATAAAACAAAATTATGTCGAAAACTGATGACGTACAACTATGGAGACTGCTCTGGGCCTCCCTTCTGTTTCTGTCTCTGTTTCTCTCTCTGTGGAAAACAATAAAATAAATCTTAAAAACAAACAAACAAAAAAACAAAACAAAAATCTTCCATTACTTACTTGTTCAATGAGACTGGAAAAGTCTCATGGAATAATGTAAACCTGTTCTCCTGTTGACCTGTTCTAGGAACCAGGTTACTGAGTGATGTTTAACAGGAGGGAATGGTGACTCACTTGCTTTCCAAGCATGCAATTCAGTTCATGGATATAGAAAACAATAGTTTCATAAGCCTCCATTTCCCGACTTTGAAAAATGGAAGCAATAATTATTAAAAAACAAAACAAAACTAACTAGATACCATATTCCTCTTTCTCCTTTTTAATGATTTGGTTTAGTTAGAAAAGGCATTTTCGTTATGTGTCTGACATTCATGGTGCACTGTGTTGGTAGAGGTCCATAGGGTAATAGGTCAATGCTAAGTAGTGGGGGTGGGCCTGGAGTGGTGGGAAGAAAGAACAGCAAGCACATTTCCTGATGCACAATTCGAAGGAATTCAGTGATTCCTGAGTGTAAAGTATACGTATGAGTCAACAAGTAGACAAAGAAAATCCAGACCTTTGATGACCCCTGGTGAATAAACTAAGCACTGCATTGAAATGCAGCTCTAGCCTCACATCCCTGACAGGCCAGCACCCTGCATTGCTCCTCTCTCTCTCAAGTAAAGGGTTCCACCCACCCCTCCTGAAGTGTCTGTTCCATTTGCATGCGAACATGCATTACAGACTTGAAGCATCTGTACTCTAAACAAATCTGATTTGGGGGATGTCTGTTGGTAGATTAAGAAATGTGTGTGCATAGGCATTTTTCTATATGTGTTGTGGCCCCTTAGACACGAACAGCATTATTTATGAAACACTAAGGAGTTCAGAAAGTAAGGGCTATAGCTTTCTTGCACATTAGATATATATTTATGAAAGTATTGTTTTATGAAAAGAGCTATGAAGAATAACTCAACTTTATTATGTAACTCAAATTTAAAATATATGTTTAAAGGTAATCACTTGTCTATAACTCATGAATACTATCTCAACTACTCCTATTTTTGTAAACAGCTGTGTATGACCAGCATGTGGTACACGTGACAGAAAGCAGGCTGTATGTTGTAGCCTGCAGGAGAGGACAGAAATTTGTTACTGCAAATGATGGGGGTGGGTAGAGATTGTAGGCACTTTAGTGTACACCCAGGCATCCAATCATAAAAGTGGTAATTTCTAGTGCCTATCTGTAATTATGCAGAAGGGAACCTACTGATAAAATTATTATAGGGTGGAATATTAAACAGCTTATACTATAAATACAAGTTAGCCTATCGTTTGGTGGTACACCATGGCACTGGCTTTTAAGACTTTGTAGCCTGAACTGGAGGTATATTTTACATCTCTAAGATTGGTATACACAGGATATTGAGTTGTTGAATTAATTTTCTTTCTATTTCTTCTTTTTTAATCACCACGAACTAAGGTGATTTCTAAAAAATTATTTCTAAAAAATTAACTACGTTAAAAACATTTGAATGAGAAACAATATATTTCAAATGTTTGTTTCAGCTTCATGGGTAGCCATCTTGATCTCTTCCCTGGGATTACAGGGCTCGTGTAGACATGAGCGATCACATAGAAAACTACGGGATCATCTGTGCAGCCATATGAGGTAGTCTTCACCTTCTGGATGAAGAGAAGGCTGGCATTCAGGTAATTTTATCAACTCGCAGAACTCAAATTTCAAAGATGGAAAGAATGTTAGACGTTCTCTAATTCAGTTCCTCCACTGCCTACTCCATATGCAAATGAGCACAGTGAAACCTAGAGTTGGGCAATATTTCTGCAGCAGTGCAGCTAAGCACGGGGATCTCTGGTGCCTCCCAGTCCAACTCTCTGTTCTTCGCATCACTTGCTTTTTTCAGCATGTTGAATGTGCTGTGTCTTTGTCGTCACTCTCAGAAACGTTGGGGGAATTGTTGAATAAAAAGCAAAGTAGGGGAGGGGATATAATGAAACATTGATAAGAATTTGAAAAACAACTCAATTTGGAGTTACATTTATTTTATCATTTTCAAATTAGAGAAAGTATGTTTTGATTTTAACCAAAAAAATTCATCTATGTTTATTATTTTATTATGTTTTTTTTTATTTTATTGTTAAATTTGTTGGGGTAACATTGATCGATATCAATTACGTTGTTTCCAGGTGTACAATTCTACATTACATTGTCTGTACATTGTATTATATTTTATTATGTTTTAATGAAGAGTTACACTGTATATAAAACATTATAATTTGAAATGCTTGTTATAATATTATTGTTGATGTGGTTGGGATTGTATGTTCTACTGTGTGGCTGAAGAACAAATGAATTGCTATGGTCTTATACACTACACACCTCAATTGTTAAAAGTATTTTCCCAGACTTTTCACCTAAATGTGATGTATTCCAAAACCATTACATCGTGCTTGAAGTTTGCTTACCCTTTCTGTTTATATGAAGTCTTTGTTTCGATTAAGCAAATATAGCATTAAAAAGTCTCTCCCTGCATAATGCTAGCAGTCCACTGATGCAGAAGAATAGGTTTGCATAAAGCTTTGGAAGACATGGTCAAAATGCCTTCAAATTAAAAGTCATGTACTCTAAGTTAGGGTTCCCCAACCTCCAGTCCATGGCCTGTTAAAATGGGACCACTGGGCAGGCAAGCAAGCAAGTGAAGTCTCATTTGTATTCATAGCCACTCCTCATCATTCACATGACCGCCTGAGGTCCGCCTCCTGGCAGATCAGCAGCAGCATTAGATTCTCACAGGAGTGCAAACCCTATTGTGAACCGCACATGTGAGGGATCTAGGTTGCACACTCCTTATGAGAACCTAATGTATGATGATCTGAGGTGGAGCTGAGGCGGTGATGTTAGCACTGGGGAGCAGCTGCAAATACAGATGAATATTAGCAGAGAGGTTTGATTGCAGAGAGATTATAATAAATTAGTTGCTTGCAGATTCATATCAAAACTGTATCAGTGAGTGGTAAGTGACCATTAAGCTGCCTCTGGTGGCAGGCTTTATAGTGGCAAGTGAGTTGTATAACTATTTCATTATATATTACAATGTAATAATAATAATAATTAATAATAATAATAATAGAAATAAAGTATACAACAAATGTAATGCATTTGAATCATCCTGAAACTACCCTTCCCAGGTCCATGAAAAAATTGTCTCCTGCAAAACCAGTCCCTAGTGCCAAAAAATTTGGGGACCAGTGCTCTAAGCCACCAAATGCAACATGAGACCATCCATCCTAGACTCCTTTCTTTGAAAAGATCAGCTGGACATAACAGGAAGTTCTTAGTAACCTGATTCAGTTGTCAGTAATTCTGAAGACTTAGGTATCTCATAAAATCCCTTGTACAGGCATATTTCATTTTATTGTACTTCACAGATGTTGCATTTTTTTACAAATTGAAGGCAAGACCTTCCACCAGCAAAAAAATTACAACTCACTTTATTGTAAGTCTTGCTTTATTAGAATGGTCTCCGAAGTATGCTTGTAGCTGCCAAGGCTTGTTTTCTCATTCTCAGTGTCTAGAAACCAGACCAGTTTCTTATTGGAGGTAGTAGAGTTTAAGAGGACAAGCACTAAAAGTTGGAAGACTTGATTTGTATCCAAACACTACTCTCTGTAGCTGTGTGCCCTTGAGCAGATTATTTAGCCCAGCGAGCTTAACATAGGCACTATGATAGGTTCGTTCCGTCATATGTGACTACAACCTGAAATTCTCCAGGGTTTGATTATAAAGCAATGATTTGGAAAGTCATATCTTAGGAGTGTGAGCTATACTTAATTGTGGACCCCACTATAATGTCAAAGTAAGAGCATCTCCACAGGCATCCCCGAAACTGGGGCAGAACTGGGGTTTATTAGTGTGAAGGATTTTAAGTCTCTCCTTTGTCTAAATAAGTCTTTGAGGTGCTTGGACAATTTGTGTATGGGCATGTGGCAGGAGAACGGGAGTGAGTGTGTATCAAAGATTTTCTTCTCTAAGGGGCACGTTTTGGGGTCAAACAATTAACTGTCTGAGCAGTTTAGCTTGAAGCTTAGATGTCTTGCATAATTATATGTTAAGGAAAATAAATAATTTTGCTGACAATTCAACCATTTTTGAAAACAAACTTTTCTCACATTAATACAAAACCCAAATAAACAAAATCTTACATATAGAAAAGTGACATAAATTATATCAAGCTTGTCCAACCTGTGGCCCACAGGCCACATGTGGCCCAGGATGGCTTGGAATGCATCCTAACACGAATTTGTAAACTTTCTTAAAAAGTGAGATTTTTTTGCTTTTTTTTTTAAGCTCATCAGCTATCATTAGTGTATTTTATGTGTGGCCCAAGACAATTCTTTTTCTTTCAATGTAGCCCAGGGAAGCCAAAAGGTTGGACACCCATGAACATTGTTCTCATTAGTATAGTTTTTCTTAGAGGATTGTGTTAGAATCTCCTGGGTTGGGAGGTGGCTGCTTTTTCATATTTCATGCATGTTGCACATCCTTTATCTCTCTGTGAATGGCTAATGAATTCCATAACAATTTATATTAATGAATGTGAGTTATGTATGTGAACTGTGGAGCCAGAAAAGAGGTTGAAAATTTTGAGTTTAACTACAAATGCAGGCAGATAAAAGAAATTGATTCATGATGTGGTATAAGATTCTAAAACCACACAAGTGGGGGGAAAAGATTCTTCAGGTTTTCAGCAAATATTCAACATTACCTTAAACTTTCTACAGCGATGTCCACTTGGCATGGTATCGAAGGCCTTCCATGATCTGACATCTACATTTCTGTTGATCTCTTTCCATTGGCCACTTGAATTCTGGTAAGTCAGAATTATTGACCTCTGTTTCAACACATCATGCTGTTTTACACCTCTATTCCTTGACATACGGTTTCTTTTTTCCTGGAATGTCGTCCTCTCCTAGTGAACTCCTACTCATTCTT
>PVKE010035504.1:0-16853 GCA_004027555.1 Craseonycteris thonglongyai | reverse complement strand
CATGGTGTTAGATGGGCAATAGATTTGTTGGGGGTGATAGTTGGAAGGGGATTGGGGCAAGGTGAGAAGGTAAAGGGATTAAGAAGTACAAATTTGTAGTTATAAAACAGTCATGGGGATATAAAGTAAAGCATAGAGAACGATATGACAATAACTATGTATAGTGCCAGATGGGTATTACACTAGTCAAGGGGATCACTTCTTAGATTATGCAAATGTCTAACCACTATGCTTTACATCTAAATTAATATAAAAGAATATTGAATGGAAGAAGAATAAGAGGAGGAGGAGGAAGGAGAAAGGAGGAAGAAGAAGAAAGTGAAATATTACTTGTCCATAAAAAAGAATGAGATCTTGCCATCTGCAACAACCTGGTTGGACCTAGAGGGTATCATGCTGAGTGTAGTAAGTCAGACAAATAAAGACAAATGTCATATGATTCCACTTATATGTGGAATTTAAAGAACAAAATAAATGGAAAAAAAAAACCAGAAACACTTATAGATAACATTTTGATGGTTGCCAGCTGGGAGGAATGTTGGAGGGGTAGTTGAAAAGGGGGAAGAGATTAAGCAGTACAAATTCATAGTTACAAAATAGTCACAGGATATAAAGTACAGCATGGGGCATATAGTCAATGATATTATAATAACTATGTATGGTGTCAGATGGGTACCAGATTTATCAGGCTGATGACTTTGTAAGTTATATAAATATCTCATCATTATGTTGTACACCTCAAACTAATAATATTGTATGTCAATTGTAATTGAGAAATTTCTTAAAAAGTAAATTCATGATGAGGATATTGGAAAGGATGAAATAAAGAAATGTGTAACAACCACCTCAGAGGGAAGAGTTCAGGTAATAGGGATGGTATGGCTTTTTTATAAAACCACTAAAAGCTTTCAAATATCCTATTTATGCATGATACAGGCCCTAATTTATAGGACCCTTGTTATAATTTGATAATGATCTTGGCAGAAACAAAATGTGGGAAAATAATCTGACACCATTTTTTACATGACCTGTATTTCTAAGAGTTGTGCCTCTATATTGTCAAGCATATAGAATATAAATAACTTAAGTTATTTAAAATATAGTAAATTCCCACCAATATTCAATACAAGAAGTTTCCCATTCATCAGAGGAAATTGGGCAATGACTTTGTTTTAATGGGATTTGACCTTAGAATGGGCAAACAAAGCTTTACCCAGCCATGAATGAAATGGGGATGAGGAAAAGGAGTAACTTTCATTGAAAGCGAGGTAATGTCAGGCTTTGAATATTTTCTTCTTCCTCTCCTCCTCATTGTTTTTATCATCACCATCATCGTCGTCATTGTCATCATCATCATCATAGAAGCTGATAACATTTGTTGAGTGTTAACTATATGCTGCAAAGTTTTACATGGATCATCTCATTAATCTTTATAGTACCATGATGTTGGTGTCATCTTCATTTTACAAGTGAAAAAAATCAAAGCTGTGTATAGAATCGGTTGACCAGGATTGTACAGGAGTAAGTGGAGGAGCTAGGATTTGAAGAAAGGGCCACTTGTATACTGACTATCTTTACCAGGGATGGGGGCAGTGGGTATAAAAAGAATATATTTCACATATTAAGTTTATTTTATTTAATCCTCTTAATACCCATCTAAGATTGATATTAGTAATCCTGTTTTATGTATGAGGGTCCGAGGCTCAGAAATTTTAAGCAACATGTGCACAATCACACAGCTGTCACTGAGATGGTTTCAAACTGACTGTGAACTTTCTACCGCCCCACAACAATTAACAGGTATCTGAAGCAATAAAACCATAGACCCTCAGAACTGGGAAGCAGCCTAGTATAATCTTTTTATTTTATTAGACTTGAAATACATTCTTATGAAGATGGGCTGATGAGACTAGAGAGAAGTGAATGCTAGCCATTGCTTTAATTAAGCCATTCTCTAAACACCTGATTGAGGATTCAGCAATAAAAAGATGTGTCTATCCACCAAGAGTTCCTCAGACTAGCAATTAGTGCAGTACTGTGCAATAGGAGTGAGAACAGGGATACAGCCTGGAGTGGTAGTGGGGGAAGCTTCATGGAAGAAGTGATGCCTTTACTGAGTGTTAGGGTTAGGAGTTACCCAAGCAGGGGGTGTCAAGTACATTGCAGGTGATAGAACACCATGTGTAGAGACAAGCCCATGTAAGAGAAAGAATGGGGAAGTGACTAGAATGAGGATGGTTATGGGAGTCTTATGGGCCTTGGTAAGACATTTCATTCTGAGAATACCAGGAAGCCCCTGGAGAATTTAGACAAGAAAGTGACATTGTGAGATTTGCAGTTTAGAAAGCTCACTCTGGATAGGAGGGCTGTCACAATAATCCAGAGAACAATAATGTACTCCAGACTAGGTGGTGGCAGAGTGTGTGGACAGGCATGGAAGGATTTGAGCCATTTTAAGGAGATTAATCTGTAAGGACATGAGGACTGATTAAATGTGAGAAGGAAGGAGACAGTGAAACTAAGGATAGCAATCAGATTTCTGGTGCAAGCAATTTTGTGTGTGAATAGAAGATAGAACAAAAGGGGAGAAGGAGCAATCCTGGGCAAAACACAATGAATTCATCTTTGGGCATGTTGACTTTGGAGTTCCTATGGGACAGCCAGAGTTGTCTTCTAGGGAGTTCTGAAGCTCAGAAGAGGGCACAGGACCAGAAATGAAGGTTTGGGCATGGTTGGCATTTAGGTGGTATTTGAAGTCATGAGGGTGATTAGTTTACTCACAGGTGAGAGCATGTACTGCTAGAGGAAAAGAGAGTGAGACCAAAAAACTCTTGGAAACACCGACAATTCACAGTAATAAAACAGAAGGAGAAAGGAAGAGGGAGAGAGAAGAAGAGAAGGCCACAGGGAGCAGTGTCACCGATGCAAAGGAGGAATGCATGAAGGAAGATTCCTGGGACATGTGTATTCTAATGCTATGTTAAAACAATTGTGGGTTGAAGCCGCAATAGTAAGCATGACAATTCCCTGGTATTTATTGCAAAACTGACATTTCATTGTTTTTCATGAGGAAATGAGAAGCAAGTTTATTTCATAAGAAAAAGAAGAGAGTTTGTGAAAGCCCTGGAGTGAATGTTTGTGTGTGTCTGTGCTTATGTGTGTTTACATGCATAAATCCATACACACACATATATATATATATAACAATTTCAACTGTAAAGAAATATTTTTCTTCAACATTTAGACTACCTAAATTTTGAAAGGGCTTTTCCCTTTATCTATTTCTTCCCCCATAAGCATACATTTAGGTAAGAAATAATTGTTAAAAATACTTCTAGAAAGATAATGTTGCAAGAAGCTCTGAAAAACTAAAAAAAAGAAAAAAAAGAATTATGAAAGGACAGGTCCACACTAACCTTAAATCATCATAATATATCACAAACTTGATGTTCAAACTCAATACATTTTTACAGTACTTTGTACTTTTTAGTATATTTTGATGATCTCATTAGCCCCTAATGCAGTTGTAATAAAATTGATGACTCTGGAGTCAATGCATTATTACCCTGAGTGATGAGAGAACATAATAAGCACCTAAGAGAGGAATACAGAAGGAGTTATGGAAATTCAAAAAAGAAAAATGTTGTTTATGTGGGAGGAGATGAGGAGAAAAGAAGGCTGACCTTTGAAGAGTCAAGAGCACTAATTGAGTGCATATAGTGTGCCCGTTACTGAGGTAGGCAGTTTATCTGTTATCTAATTTGAAGAACTTGGTTACACTGGCTGGTATTATAGATGGGCATTTTACTCAGAGGCAGATGGAAACTTTACTATTTATCATAGTGTCTGGCACCAAGAACACAGTAGCTATTAATATTAGTGGTTATCATTAATTGAATACTTTCTGGTGCCAGGTGCAATACCTATGCCCTTTGTACATGCTGTCACATTTCTGCCTCAAAACAACTCAGAGAACAAGGTATTATAACTCTGATTTTACACATAAATTCAAGTGACTCACACAAATAAAGCCCCTAGTAAAAACCAAATGGCATACTCAGTTAAGAATTTTGAAAAGAATGTCTAATAAAAGATGTTTTTAGAGGTGTGGGCAGAATTGGAAAAAAAACAAACAAGAAGAGATGTTGAGGCACCTACAAACTAGCAAAAATGGGAAGCCATTACCACCCCTAGACATAGATAATTCAAGGAACATCACCAAGTATTTCAGCTAAGGTACAGTAAATTAACCACTTCTTCCCAGAGCATGGATGTTAGAAATTCTAATTGTTTATATCAAACATGTACCAGATGGTTTTTATGTCAGATCCACCTATCACCGCTGCAGCTACTCTGGTCGACCTTTCCAACGCCAGAATTTGCCATGCCGGAAACACTTTGAGAAGCTGGAGAGAGTGTCTAGTTCTAGGCAGACACAACCTCCATATATATGCATTGAATATTGCCAAATGCTATGTCTGAAAATACTGAATTGACATTTTTTTAACATCTTCTTTTAAATATTCATAATGGCATGTGCATAAAACTGAGTTTATGTGTTGCTTACTTCCACATAGATAGTTACATGGGGTTATCAGAACCTAGCCGGGAGATGAAATCAAACAGGGGCCACTAGACAGAAGCTATGGTTATAAAAGGATGCAGCTGTTACTAGAACAATGAAAAAACAGGAAGGGAGTGAGAGAAATAAACATGCTGAACTCTCTCTCCTCTTGCCCTCTCTCTAATCTCATATAAGTGTCTCCCATTGGCAAAACCAACAATGATGTGATCCCAAGCAGTATAGCCCATGAAGATCAGTTCTCCAGGGCTCACAGATAGACAGGAAATGGTGGAGCATGGGTCTGGGACCCACCAACTTTACACAAGTAGTATGCCGGAAGACCAGGAGTCAAGGTCAGGTTCATCATGCCTTATTTACCACTTCTATGTATTCCTCTACCACACACCTTGTAGATGCTTGGTAAATTTTAGTTTAATAAATGAATTCCCAGATGAAAGTTGAAGAAACTGAGGTTAGAAGGCTACATATTTTGACTTTAGGAGCCAGAGCCTTAGCTATACTGGAACCATCTCCAACTCTGTAACCCGCTGCTTGCCCATTTAACCAAACATCATTCATTCCTTGGATGTCAAAGGAGCTTTTCAGCAATTGGATTCTGCCACAATAAAGGTTTTTGTCAAATTTAATGATTCTCATGTAGAAATACTCAGGGCTTAGTGAGAGAATGCAGATTTACAGTGTTGACTTGACCAACTATTTCTAGCATTTGGGATGGATGAGGACACACCCTTGAGGATTCCAACCTCTACCCACAAGCACCCATCTTCAATAAAAGTAAATCTTATATTTGCTATAACTAAAATAAGAAAGAAGGCAGGAATATTGTTTAAATCCTGAAATAATTGCTATCTAAAATTGACTTCAAATGCAGGTACCAGCATTGACAATGAAGAAAAATTGCCTTTCTATCAGTGTTCAGCCAGGAGAATAGAAATAACTCTAGATATTTCAAATAGAGGGAATTTAAACCAGGAATTAGTTACAAAGGTCTTAAAACATGTGAAAGAGTAAAAGGAGCAATTTGACCATAAGCCTTATCTTATCATTCACAATTACATTCCCAGTGCCTCACACAGTACCTGACATGCAGCACGCATTCAATAAAATGTATTTAAACTATGATTAGATTTGTGAGATTTGGTCTGTCAACCAAGGAAGACCATAGGTTTTGTTGGAAAGCATTCGTATAATGATAGAATTCTGATGATTTAGTGGATGTGGATATGTATTTGGCCTTTGACAGGAAATAATGTACAAAGTCTTCTGTTCAAATCTGTCAATGGATAATACTCATTGAGCACTGACTAGGTGCTAGGTACAAATATAAGCACTTTGCATTATTGATTTAACCTTCATAATAACCCTAGGATAATGGGTTCATTGTTTCCCCTTTTATAGAGGAGGTTGAAACTGAGGCAAAGAGCTTTTAAGTACCATGTCTAATATTATACAATAAGAACTTGGACCTGCTATTTTCTGGCTCCAGAAGCTACTCTCAGTCTCTACACCATATGTCTCTCCATTGCTCGTGATGAAAACTTAGCCCACCTCTCTACATTTCTTTCCCAGTTTCCCACTCTGGGGAAGAAACCAACTAGCTGTTCCCCATCTACCTGTTTCATCTTCTTTCTGGGCCCACAGAGACTATGTTTTTGAGACCTCCCTTGTGGCTACTGTAGCTGTGTGACTGAGTTCTAGCCAAAGGAATGTGAACAGAGGTGATGTGCATCACTTCTGGTCCTGGCCCATTAAATTTCTCCCAAATGGTGCTGTATGTTCTTTCCTGGTCTTTCAGCTTGAGGAAAGTGAACATGGTTAACTTGATGCCAAATTTTGAAGAACTGGAGCCATAAAATGGAAGAAAGTTAAAACCTTGAATGTTGCTTGGAGACAGGAATATCTGTGTTAGACTTCAACTTTGTGCCATTATATGTGTTGGGGTTGGCTTGCTACCACAGCTAGAGTTATCTTTTTCTTTTTTCTTTTTTTTTTTAATTATCTTAACCAATACATATGTGAATTGACCTGATCCATGAACATGTATCTGGCCTTTGCAGATACTTTTCATTAGAATTCTCAATTAGTCACATCCTAAAAATTATTCAAGGCCTAAACCAAGTCCAACTAACTGCCTTTAAACAGCTTCCATTTCCATCAGCCACAGTGACATCTCTCTTTTTCAACTTCTGGTAGTGTTTTGTTGTCTCTCCCTCTGTGACCTTATCTTCTAGTTTTGGAAGTCTTGTTTTTCCAGTGAGATTGTGAACTCTTCAAGGTCAAGGCTCGTGTTTTCATGCTTTTGTATGACTGAATTGCATAACATGATGTTGTGCCTTGGGAATTTTCAATAAATATTTGTGGGGAAAATAAGTTTATGAATGTATTAGGTTCAATAAAGTCCGTTTCCCTAAAAAAGTTCTTCATTGCTCAAACTGGAAGGTATGTAAATTATAATTTACTGAAATTGGTGTTTTTATTATTCTTTTCACCAATACATAACATTCTAACACTTTTTGACAACTGCTTAGAAGAAACAGAATGCAAGCTGATCAAATTTCAGTTGATACAAAATGAGAAGTAATAAATAATGCAAAAGATGGCAGAAAAATTCGGTGTTGAAATGAAGCAGATAACATTTAATAGGGATAAGTATGAATTTAAGCTTTAAAAAAATTAGGCTCGCAGCCTAATTTAATATGGCTAACATCAATTACAGGGAAAATACGTTCAGGTTTTAATTGGCTGCAAAGCTGACATGAGCCCAGAGTGGTAGACAGGACTCTGTTCGTAGTTTGGCTCTGGGCACTTGGTATCAGGCAAAGAATACAGGCACGAACAAGGCATGGGCAAGAAGTAAGGTTGCTAGGTAGAGGCCAAGCACAGGTCGATGGAGCCTCAGTTTTGGGTAAAGGAGATAACAAAGTCCCATACTTTAACCTGGGCCAGCTCAGCACATGGGTCAATTTTCACCTATAGTAGGGGTGGGAATCCACTGTCTGAAGATACCATTCACTCTTTTCTGACACTAAACTGGTGCCAAGAGGGCATCCTGGGCCCTTAGCATTTTGCCCAAGAAGTAGAACCTAGTAGGTCTTAAAGGTTTGTCATTTTACTTTGGTCCCACTCCCAGGGTCAGGGTCAAAACTGTCCTTCACTTAAGACCTCTCATTTTTAAAGATGAGAAATGCCATGTCATCTGGGTACACTCACATTTTACCCTTAGGAGAGAGGAGACAAGATAGATTACATCTTCTCTGGTATCCATTGGGACAACTGTTCTACTATTCTCAGTAGATCCGCTCCCGGAAACCTTTATTTTCTAAATACTGGGGTGAGAGTTCTGGCAAGAAGGTTATGGCTTGGGCTTTGGAACCAGGCCACCAAAAATGCAAAAGGATTATTAATTGGTGTTAATAAAAGCCTAGCAATTTGGAACAAGGGTTCTGCTGTATTCTGTGTGGGATCAGACCACACAGAAAGAATAGTTTCTTTACAGGAAACCATAATTTAGAAGGGATACAGGCGCACTGGCATGTAACAAAAAGAAGATGACCAGAACGTTGAAGGGAACTAGAGGCCAAATCACTAGTTACTTTTGGGTAATTCAGGCTCAAGGCCTAGAAGGGGTCAGGATAGTGAATAGAAGGGTAGTATCAGGCAGAAGACGTATCAGAACTGTGTTCGGATATGTGAGTGCTGTCTTGTGAAAGAATACTAGCGTGGTAAGTAATGCCAGGAGGCATAACTCAGGCCAAGGACATTTAAGCTCAAAATGATGAAGTTTTTAACCATATAACTCTTCAGAAGTGGAATACACTTTGTAAGTAAGGTTTAAGATGTTCAAGTAAAGATCTAATGACTATCATGGATGTTTTAGCTGAAATTCAAGAACATTGTGTAGGAAGTTAGATGAGAGGGTTTCTAAGGCCCCACTGAAATCTAATGTTGTATGATCTAATCAATCTTTACATTAGAAATGTACTACAGAATGTGAAGAGAGAAGAAAGAAGATTATAGCATTATAATCTGGTTTTGACATGGATATTCCCTTCAAAAAGAGCAGAAATACCATTAAGACGAGAAAGGCGCTCCTGTGTGTGTGTGGGGGGGGGCGGGCAGGGAGACAGGGGGGGGGGGTATAGGAAAAGAACCTTTGAAAGGGAATTCCACAGTCTGTACCGGCTAATGGGGAAGGCCAGGGAGGAGGAGGGAAACCTTCTGTCTTAATGACAAAGAATTGTTATGCTACACAGTCAACACCGCACAAGGTGAGCATATGTCTATTGTGGGAAAAGCACATTTGCTCTTTGCCTCCCTACCTACCTCTGTGGCCCCTGGAATCAAACATGCCAAAATCACAGTGACAGCTGATGGTCCTTAAAATACTGTTTCTAGCTTCTCTACCTTTCTTTTTGTATGTTTCTTGGACCCTTCCTCTTTCTCAAAGATGGGGAGAAAAAACAATCTTTTGATCATTTTGAGTCTCACGTGAGGTGAGAGGTCGTTTGCAGAAAAAACCAAGGTAACGCGTGGACTTGGGTGAGAAGACAGGTGTGCACGCTAAGAACCCGGGGATGCAGAATAGGAAAAGTGGTCAAAGTATCCACAGAAGAATCATCCCATCCTGTGCCTCTGAGCACCAAGTCCCTAGTCGCTCTTTCCAGACCACTGCCGCTCTCCAAGTTCTAGGAGTCGATGTGAGGCATGCACCTGCGGCGGAATACAGGTAACGTCAGCTCGGGTGACTGTGCCGAGGCTCTCCCGCCTGCGCCCACCTCTGGCGCTCACCGCTGCCACGGTGGCCGCCTGCAGCCCCACTCTGCGCGCCGCGCTCGCCACTACCGCTCCCGCCGGCGCCCGGAGCTCTGGGCATGCTCAGTCGCGCGGGCAGGGCTCCGGAGCGAGCGGGCTCCTCTCGCACCACATTCGTCGGCTGCGGAGGCGAGCGGCCGGGCGCTCGCAGGCTAGACGCGCGCTGCCCGCGGGAGGTCCCGCCGCCGCCCCCGCCGCCGCCCCGCCGCCGCCCGGAGTCATGGCGGCCCTAGGCCACCCCGCCGCCTTCGGCCGGGCCACCCACGCCGTGGTGCGGGCGCTGCCCGAGTCCTTCAGCCAGCACGCGCTGAGGAGCGCCAAGGGCGACGAGGTGGATTTCGCCCGCGCCGAGCGGCAGCACCAGCTCTACGTGGACGTGCTGGGCAGTAAGCTGGGGCTGCAGGTGGTGACACTGCCGGCCGACGAGAGCCTTCCCGACTGCGTGTTCGTGGAGGACGTGGCCGTGGTGTGCGAGGAGACGGCCCTCATCACCCGACCCGGGGCGCCCAGTCGGAGGAAGGAGGTAACTGCCCGCCCGCGACGCGCGGGGCCCGCCCTGCCGCCTGCCCGAGTGGCCCGGGGAATCGCAGGACTGGACCCTTGGCGGGAGGGTGTGTAATGCGAGTCAGAGAGAGAGAGAGAGCGGTCGGCGCAGCCCGATTGAGCGTGGTGGTGCGCACTCAGGCAGGTGGGTGGGGTGGGGAGTCCATCTCACATTTTTCTTTGTAAAGATTAAAAAGCAGCAAAGACAGCTCAACTCTCTGTTTCTCCCCGGGTCCAGGGAGGAGTGCCGCTCCAGACCTGCTAGTGGAGGTTGGGCGAAGACTGCAGGGGGCAGTGCTAGTTGGGGACACTGGAGCCCCCAACTCCTGCCTGGAGCTGGGAGCATGGCGGGCCAGATGAAATAATGGGGTGTCGGTGCGCTCAGACCTAGGGCGTCCCGAGCTACTTTTCAGGGGTGGCGAGTGCGTCTGCAGAAAGGGACTGACAAGTGAATGAATGTAAGAGGCGTGGTTTCTTGATGACCTGGGGTCAATGTGTGAACGAAATAGGGTAGATTTGAAAAGCTGTACTCGTATGTTTACTTAGAAATAATTGTTTCACGCATTTTATAATTTTTATTCGCAACATTTTAAATTTTTTATTTATTTATTTATTATTTATTTTTGACAGAGAGTGATACAGAGACAGAGAGGGAACTGAACTGGGGGAACTCCCCAGTTCAGCACATGGGTCCACAAGGGCAGGGCCGGGATTCGATCCTCAGTCCCTGGCGCTGCAAAGTGAGCGCTTAACCCACTGAGCCATCCTGGCTTCCCCAACATTTTAAAGTATAACAGTTGTGTGTGTGTGTGTGTGTGTGTGTGTGTGTGTGTGTGTGTGGTGTTCTCAAGGGTTAGTGAATTCTTTGAAATATTGCAGCTTATGAAAATGGCTGTGATTGCTTTATTTTTTTTATTGTTTTTTAAAGATTTATTTATTGTTTTTGACAGAGAGAGAGATACAGAGACAGAGACAGAGAGAAGGGAGAGGGCCCAGAACAGTCTCCATAGTTGTACATCATTGGTTTTTCCACATGGTTTCATTCCCCAGGTGGGAGGGGCTGCACAGGGCAGGAACTGGGCCGGGGTCTCACCCCGGTGAGAACTGAACTGGGGGCACTCCCCAGTTCAGCATATGGGTCCCCCCCGGGCCAGGGCGGGGATTCAATCCTCGGGCCTCGGGGCTTCTAAGTGAGCGCCTAACCCACTGAGCCATCCCTGCTTCCCCGTGATTGCTTTAAACACGAGGTAGCTTAGTGGGGACAGATCAGTGGAGTGAGATTGGGTTTTAAAGTACCTTTTTGCCTGGGATTTTTCTCATCGACCCCTGAGAGCCCAGGTTCAAGATTTTGCGTTGCAATTGGCATCAAGTAACATTGCAAGAAGCTAGTGATTTCTTTCATTTCTGGAAGGTTAGGGTATTTTGGTTTTTGTTTTTTTCTAATTTGTCTTTATTCAATTCATACTGCAAATGCCTCATAGAGTTTATTCTACACGTGCTTCACTTTCTAAGAGAGTAAGTGTATTTTATTTAGTTCTCAATGAGATAATAAGCTTTTTTCACCCTGCCTTAGCAGAAAACCAAAAGAGTAACAGGTCAGATTCTCTTTATTCTTTTATCTCCTTTGCCACACCTCTCTACCTTTGTGTCTGTGAAATGACCCACTCTATCTTACACTGATAAGTATGGAACCCTATTTGAATACTTTCTAATATGTTCTATGGCATATAGCAGAGCTGTGGTTTATACTTAAAAGAGTAAAATAGATTTCAAAACTTTGTCAAATAGTATTATACTTGACTTGATGAAAGTAGTTCAATATTCTGTTAAGACTATCACATATTTAATTACCCATTTCACTCTATTCCTGTTATAAAACCTTTCAAGGTTTGGCCCTCCTGATACTGAAGTAGGCAGTGATCTTTCTTCCCTTTCAGATTTTGAGGCATACATTTTCAATTGGCTTCACTTTTATATCAGCTAAGTGGTTCACTGCCAGAGGCCACATAGTATAGTAGATCAGACTGGATTAAATCTGTGGCCTTGAGGAGTATCTCTTGCCTCGGTTTTCTCACCTGTAAAATGGACATAATAATACCAGTTTCATAGTTGTTGTAATGAATTTATTAATCCACCTGAAATTTATAGGACAGGACATTTTGTGAAGATTGTTGCCATTCACTTAACACTGGGTCATGGAAGATTTACTTCTTGAGCAGTAAGAACTCTACATAGTTACAGTGACATTTCCCTTTCCCAGAGCCAGGTTCTTCTCCCCTTAGGTTCCATCCTAATCTGCTATGTAGCTCTGACTCCCAGCTTGAGTTTCCTATTGCTGTGTGGTTTCTGCCCAGAATGCCTTTGCCGTTGCAGGTGATCTGGTGATCTGGATCACCAGAGTAACAGACCTTTCAGGAGAGAGAGGAACACAGGAAGCCCTGTTGGGTGGGGTGCTCCTGGAAAGAAGGCCGTGCGGAGTAACTCTCTTGGAAGTCTCTGGGAGCACCAGTTCACTGCCCTCCTTGGTGTCAATAAATGCTTGTTGAGTAAATGAATGGAATGCTGATTAGCTAATACCAACGAGCTGATAATAATTACTTTAAGGCCCTTGTTGGATTTTTATGTATACGAGGGCTATCTGGAAAAAAATCCAGCCGTTGTCAATACAACAAAAACTGTTACATGGCTGGATACTTTCCAGAAAGCCCTTGTATATTTCACATGACAGCTGCCTCCCTAACTGAAATTCCACAACAGCCAAGGCATTATTTTGAAATTACTGCCATGATCCCTTTGCTTCCTGTCCCCTTGCTCTCCATTCCATCTCTTCCATGCTGTGGCCAAGCTGGTATTTCTAAAGCTCAAATCTGATCCTGTTTCTCCTAGGATTAAAATTCTTGAAGAGCCTTTAATGAATTGATAAATCCATTGAGCTTAGCTCATCTTGCCTTTCCAGCTTCAGCTGTACCTTTGACCCCTACTTCAGGTGCTTCAGGCTCACCATACTATAGCTTTTCTGGGTATGCATTTCTCCTTTGCCTGGGACACTCTTCCTCCTTCTTCTCCTCCATCTTACCTGGTTGTACTCATAATTCAGTCTCATCTGTTAATATTATTAGCTAATATTTATTGGGTGCTTGCCATTTGCTGGACATTGTGCCAGGTTTATGATATGCATTTCAATGAATGATCACATCAACTCTCTGAGCTTAATGCTGTCATTATTTCTTTTCTTTTCTTTTTTTTTTAAGATTTATTTTATTGTTTTGAGAGAAGATGAGAGAGAGGGAAAAGGGGGAGTGCCCAGAGCAGTCTTCATAGTTTTACATCGTTAGTTGTAACATGGTTTTATTCCACACAGGTGGATGTGGGACTGCATGGGGTGGGAACTGAACTGGGGACCGCCTCATAGGAGGTGAGAACCTTTGCCACCATCCTGGTGGTGTCCAGTTATGCTGCAGTTCAGCATATGGGGTTTGCATGGGCTGGAACGGGAACGGGAACGGGAATGGGAATCAAACCATGGACCTCACAATTGTGAGGCAATCTCTCAACTGCTGAGCTATCCCGGCATTCCTCATTATTTCTATTTTAAAGTTAATGAAATTGAGGCTTAAAGAGATTAAATAAAGCCAAGGTTATAGATTCAAACCAGTGAAACCAGGACTTGAACTCAGGTTTGTAGAACTCTAGTCATAATCAATGTAATATTAAACTTCACCTTTTCAAGCATGGGCTTGGTTCTTCTTTTATGAGCACCTGTAACCCTCTGGACTCCCTTTTATGGTATTTACCATACCATATAATTACCTGTTCACATTTCTGTGTCTCCCACTATTATGAAAATTATGAGGGCAGGGATCATGTCTGCGTTGTTGACCATTTTATCCCCAAGGTCTTACACATAGTAATTATGCAGCAAATATTTTATTGAACAAATTTGTCAATGATTTTAGGTCAACCTTAGTTTTCCCTCCTAATGACATAGAGTAATGCCTTGGAATTCGAACTTAATCCATCCCAGAACCCTGTTCGAATTCCAAAACATTCAAGTTCCAAGACAAGTTTTCCTCTTTTAAATAATAGAAACAGGATTAATACATACCTGGGTGCCACAAATTCAAATTTTCAAAATGATTTTAATAGTAAATACACTGGATTTAAAGTAAAATATTAATTTTATTAATTTTAAGGTAAAATATTAACAAGTAATAATATTTAAATAAAATTTTTTTTAAATAATGATGATGACACATGTGGATGGTTTAAGAGATGGAAGAGGAAGTCCACGATGACTTCAGGTGTCTGCATGCTTTGTCTTTTAACGCCCTTTGCTATGGTACCACTTGCAGAGGGCTTGGGGTCACTGGTTGTGTTTGCTTTTGAGAATCAACATTCCAAAGTGGTCTGATGTTGGCGACCTTTTGTACTTTTCTGAAATGTTCAATGATGTTATCATCAAACAAGTTAACACACCTGTCAACTAGGGCTTTATTGGGGTGCCACTTCTCAACAGCTGCCTGGGTTTTGACCACATGCTAAGAAGGTCCTTGATTTCACCAGAGGGAAGGGTCTCTCTCTTCCTCCCCAGAAGAAATCTCTTCTGAGATTTCTTTCTGCTGCTGCTGGTTGAGGTGCTGAAGCTCTTCCATTGTCAGCTCAGTCCTGTGATCGTCCACTAACTCGTTCACATCCTCTTTGCTGATTTCCAAACCCATAGACTGGCCCAGAGGTATGATGTCAGGAATGACAGGTGGTTCTTCAAAACCTTCTGCACCCCTTGCAGCAACACATTCAGGCCAGAGAGGTTTCCAGGCAGAGTTCATTGTCCTCAAAAACACCGTGCGTTCTCAATTATTCCTAGGCAATGGCACACAATTAGCAATGAAAATCACTCAAGATCCAGCTTTGGACAGCGACTTAAGTAACAAAGCATAGGGGTGGCTGGAAATGTACGCATAAACCAAAGAATATAAGAGAGGTAACTATAGCAACAGCTTTATCATACATTATGATGGGGTAGCAGTTGCTGCCTATACAGTCTGTTAGATCAAGTCCCCCGCACCGCTCTTGAAGTATACCTCACACGAACAACAAGTGGGCATTCGGATAAAGCTACTGCCAGCTGCACAGTTGATACGTCCCATGTAATCAACATGTTGGCATCAGATTCCAAAGCAGCATTCAGATTCTGAGGCAAAATTCAGTTGATTTTTTTCATTCAGATTCCAAGTTGTTTGAGTTTTGGGGCATTCGGATTCCAAGGTATCACTGTATTTGGCTCTTAGCAAGTATTCCCAATGAGTAGAGTCCCAAAAGTTTTACTATCAATATTAGATGATTTAAACTGATTTTCTGTCTTCTTTTTCTCTGCCTCTTGTTATTATTTTGTTTGTTTTTTATAAAATTCCCAAGAAGTTTCTTCTTACTTAAAACATCATGTTATAATTAATGGCTATTCTTACTAGGAAGAAAGGACTAAGAATAAAACTCAAGAAAGTAACCTTCCTGTAAAAACTCTGTATTTGTCACAGTGGGGCCTCCAAAAATTAATAATACACAGTCTCTGTCTATAGGAAGCTTAAGTTTTACTGGAGAAACTTATATACAGAGAATCAGCAATAGTGATAATTGTCTAATAACTCTAGTCTTCAAAAATATGATTATTTTAATACTTTGAAAACATACATTAGCCTGATAAGCCAATTATATTGTAAATGAATCCAACTTAATTTTTAGAGGAAAAATGTCAACTGCTAAACGTCAAACTCCTATAAACAAATATCTAAATGCTGAAACAAGACAAGTAACAGGATGTGAGGATTGGATTTTGAAAAATAAATACAATTTTCAGATAGATTATACATGCCTGCAGTACCAAATTCAGAAGGCACCAGAAGGTTGCATTGAAAGTCAGTCTCTCCCTCCTTCCTCCTCTCTTGTACCTGACTACTCAGTTCCCTTCCCTAGAGGCAGCTACTAGGCTGACCAGACGTACCATTTTAAACAGGGCAGAAAACAACCGTACTGTCTCATTTCAAATAGTACATGTGGTCAGCCTAGTCTCACTGGACTAAATTCCAGGTGACCAAACATACTGTTTGAAACAGGACAGTACCGTTGTTTTCAGTCCTGTTTAAAACGGGTCGGCCTACTACTAATACTACTTTCTTCAGTTTCCTTCCAGAAGGTTTTTGGTACCTAATAAATGATTATGACAAAACTTACGCAAAATTGTGAAATCTATCCTGTGCCTTTTCACCCTCCTTTCAGAGCTTTTTTATCCTTTCCCATCTAGGAGATAGTCCTTCTAGGAGAAAAATCACACAAACTCATTCTCACAAAGTGATAATTACAATGGCTTCAATTATCCTTTCCTGGAGAATTTGCATTGTTAGGGACCTCTTTAGGAAGAAGCAACGGCACAAGATAACAAATCCCAAAAGCAGAATTAGAAATAAAGGTGGGGCATAAGGGC
Organism: Craseonycteris thonglongyai; assembly: GCA_004027555.1. Classification (NCBI taxonomy): domain Eukaryota; kingdom Metazoa; phylum Chordata; class Mammalia; order Chiroptera; family Craseonycteridae; genus Craseonycteris; species Craseonycteris thonglongyai. The sequence goes on along the minus strand of PVKE010035504.1, from coordinate 435 downwards.
ATAAGTGGAAGGGGTGGGTAATATATATTTGAATAGAAATTCCCTTCTATTGGGGCACTTCACTATTCATATCTATATATTTTAGTCCTGCGTTTACTCACTGGTTAGGAAAAAGCATAATTATGCGGACCCCACAGGCAAAATGAGTATTAAGATTATGTCTCGGGGAAGCCGGGATGGCTCAGTGGGTTAAGCGCTCACTTTGCAGTGCTGGGGACCGAGGATCGAATCCCGGCCCCGGCCCATGCGGAACCATATGCTGAACTGGGAGCTCCCCCAGTTCAGTTCTCTCTCTGTATCTCTCTCTCTCTCTCTCTCTCTCTCTCTCTCTCTCTCTCTCTCTCTCTCTCTCTCTCTCTCTCTCTCTCTCTCTCTCTCTCTCTCTCTCTCTCTCTCTCTCTCTCTCTCTCTCTCTCTCTCTCTCTCTCTCTCTCT
>PVKE010035503.1:0-16853 GCA_004027555.1 Craseonycteris thonglongyai | reverse complement strand
TGGGTCCACATGGGCTGGGGTTGGGATTTGATCCTTGGTCCCTGGGGCTGCAAAGTGAACACTTAACCCGCTGAACCATCCTGGCTTCCTAACAAATAACAAACATTTAATAATGGAACAATTTACTCATTTCTGTGAGAGCAAAAATTTTTTTTTTTTAAGATTTATTTTTATTGTTTTTGACAGAGAGAGAGAGAGATACAGAGACAGAGATAGAGAGAAGGGGGAGGGCCCAGAACAGTCTCTATAGTTGCACATCATTGGTTTTTCCACATAGTTTCATTAGAGCAAAATTTTTTGGCAACATATTTGCAAAGTTTTAAAGAAGACAATTTTCACATTTCATCCTTACTTGTGTTCTATTCATTCCTTTTGCAATAATATGCTCTGGGGCTTATAATGTACAGATACCATTTTAGCCATATAATATACTGGGTGCCTGGGATATAGCAGAGATTAAAACTAATAAAGTTCCCTATATTTCTTTAAGTATAAATTGAATATACAATAACACATTTGATGCCACTTTGGATTATACATAAAAGTAGATACTACACAAAACCAAATATAAAATCACAGACTATACATAATCCTCAAAGGAGACAGAAAAAAAAAAAAATGTAGCCATCCTCGAGAGACTAGGGAAAAAAGCACAGAGGAAAAAAAAGATAATGAAAAACAGGATCATAGTAAAGATTGTGATATTAAAGCACAGAGAGATACAGGTGAACACAGGCAACTCTCTGGATCAGGTAGTAAGAGATTCCTGGAACTTCATTTATATTTCTCCAGTTCTCAGCTCTGTGTTTCGTGAATTAGAAACTCAGAAGCAGAAATGATTACTTTTGTGATGTTGAGCTTGGGGTTCACGGTAACTGCATTATAATTGTATTTTCTAGGCAAAATTTAAAGAAAATCCCTCTTAGGATAAATAAGTCAGTAAAAATGCCCAAGTAATAAATAAAAAGTAATAAATTTAAAACAGTTAGTTTTGGGAAGGCCGGGATGGCTCAGCAGGTTAAGTGCTCACTTTGAAGCCCCAAGAACCAAGGATCGAATCCCGGCTCCGGCCCAGGCGGACCCACATGCTGAACTGGGGAGTTCCCACAGTTCAGTTCTCTCTCTGTCTCTGTCTCTGTAGCTCTCTCTCTTTCTGTCAAAAATAAAATAAAATAAGAATAAATAAAAAGACAGTTTCCAAAAAAAACAACAAAAAACAACAACAACAAAAACCAGTTAGTTTTAAGAGGCAATAAGGACTGAATACAAGACTGTACCAATATAAACAAAGATTAAAGATGGTGTCTGCTTATCTAAATATCTCCAGCAGGCAAACTCAAGAAACCTGGGTTCTAACGTGGTTTGAATAACTGTTGATCTGCCTGACTTTATCTTTTACATCATGCTTTTTTTCTGAATAAGAGCCTTGAAAAAAATTAATAGGTTGGCTCAGATCATCAAAGCAAAGTTGTCTTATAAGTCAAGTTTCCCCATCAGCCTGTTCTCCCAAAGCAGATTATAGCATTTGTATCACTAAACATCAAATTAAGCACTTCCTTTCTATTTCTGGAGGCAAAGCCTGAAACTGCCAAAGCCAACAAGCTAGGGAATTTTACTTTTTTAAGAGTTAAGAAACATTTCCCCCAGTCTACAAAGACATAGGTTGACCATGATTTTTTTACACCCCTAATACCCAGCTCATGCAGAGAAAAACAGGTTTAAAAACCCCAGCTTTATCAAGTTTAAGAATTTTTATTTTTCTGTTTATATATATCATCAAATAAACAGATCATTAATTGAAAGAATTATCTACATGCTCTTACAATAGTCACAAACAGATTTCATTTGAAATTTATAAATAATTGAGGATGTAGTGTTTTATTTGTGTTATTGTGGGAATAATTCAGGTAGTGCTTCAACTTTCTTTTTTGCTTGGTATATGTAGACCTACTTATAGAACCCAGAGAAAACAATATATTTGTGACTCAGGAGAAATGACAACTTCTGAATGTTGAAGAATGGCTTTCCAGTTGTCATTCATTCATTTATTCCTTGAACTATTTAGTGGACACTTACAGGTGGGGTGCTGTATACAACATTGAAGATACAGTGACGAATAAAATGACTATAGTCCTGTCCTCATGAAGTTCATAAGCAACAGGGAAGATAGACAACAACCCAGATACTACAAGTGTGATGGGGATGGTGAAGAAGAAGTTCAGGGTATCAGGGAAGGAAGCCATTCCTGGAGTAAGGGAAATCTTGAAGGACGTAACACTTGTACTGAGACCTGGAGGCTATGTAGAAAGTTGGTATGAAGGGCAAAGCAAAGAAGACAATGAGTGATGTCATCAGGATGTTCTAGCCCAGCCCCCATCTGATTAGAGCTGCAGCAGAGAACTGAAGAAGAGCAACAGAAAAACCATAAAGGCAGGTCCCAGTCCACCCACAGAATTTTAAGCAATAACAATAAAGTAGTCAGTGTTTTAAGCCACTAAATTCAGGGGCATGGATGATGCAGCAATACATAAACAAAACATGATGGCTTCCACTTTACAAGTGGAAGTGATCTTTGTTGATAGCTGACCCACATGTTGCAGGGGTCCAGCTGAGTCTAAAGCAGGAATCTCAGTGTGTCAGTGTATGTGCCTCTGAGACATCTATTTCATGGTGAGAGAGTGGGAGAAAGAATATGTTATGTGCCAGTGCCAGGATAAAGGTAGATCTAGGGGTGAAGAAAAGGAACTCTGCCACTTCTTCCTCAGACAAGCCTTGTAGCATAGATCTGAGTCCACTGCAGGCTATTGTCTCCATACCTGGGTGGAACCCAGTGCATGGCTGTGGAGCAGGAGGAACAAAGGGAATCGGACACTGTTTGGCACTGCCTTGATATTTCTATGGCTTTTTTTTTTTTCTTTTAAAGATTTATTTTTATTGTTTTTGACAGAGAGACAGAGAGAAGGGGGAGGGCCCAGAACAGTTTCCATAGTTGTACAGTAGTTTTCGATATGGTTTTGTTCCATAGGTGGGTGTGGGGCCACGCAGGGTAGAAACTGGGCCAGGGGCCTCCCACATGGGTGGCACGCTCCTGCAAACTGGGGCCTCCTACATGGGATGCATGCCCTGGTGAGAAGTGAACTGGGGGCACACCACAGCGCAGCATAGGGGTCTGCAAGGGCTAGGGCCAGCATTCGATCCTTGGACCCCAGGTCTACAAGACAAGTGCTCAATCCACTGAGCCATCCCGGCATCCCCTATTTCTATGGCTTTAAGCACTCGGAATGTTGTTCTGTGGGAAAAGGAAGGCCTTTAGAAAGGAAGAGTTGGAGCATCATGCTCAAGGCAGCTGAAATGGCAAGCAGGTCAGAGAGCTATCATGAGCTGGCTTCCCTGTGGGCATGGACTCCCAAGGTCACTGTGGGAGGTGGGGGAAGAGGTCAGAGTGTTATCATCCCAAGTCTGAGAGATATGAGTCTATTACTGGGCTTTCCTTCATCACCAGAGTGGCTGTTTGCCATTCTGTTTCTTTTTACTTTCTCATTCTTCATAATTCTTCCTTCTAGAAAAAGTAACCCAACTTCTCTAAACCAAAATTTCTTTTATCTTTAAAATGGGGAGTGTGGAAATACCCCCTGTAAGAATTAAGTAAGATGATCCACATAAAGCACTTACAGTACTTGGCATATAGCAAAAGTTCAATGATTGTTAAATATATTATCATTCTACTTAAAATTCTAATCGATCTGAAAGCAATAAGCTAAAAACAGGCTACAGTCTGCTTCTAAGAAATAATGACCATTGGCGAGGCATAGGATTAAAATGGACAGAGATATATATTCATGGGCATATCGATGATTATTCTGTCCCTGTGTAAACCTACTTAGAAGATGTCTCTGAGAAAGCTAGAGAGACAGAGCACATCCAACAGTCAACAAATATTTACTTAACACCTACTAAGTGCTCGGTACTAGAAATATAGTGAGGAACAAAACATCTTCTTTATGGAACTTATAAGAAAACTGGAGAGTAAATATGTATTAAAGAATAATTACTCAAATAATTACCAACTGCAGCAATTATCAATTGCTAGATACTACAAAATGCCCACGAACTACTTACCCATTTGGGTACCATTCTGAATCTTCCCAGCAGACTACTGGCGTAGGAATCCGATTTAGTTTTTCTTTAAAAAATAAAAATAAAAAAACAACAGATCTAGGCCACATACTATTAAATCAATAACAAGTAGGCATTTAGTTTCTGAGTTTGTTTTCTTATTAGCAAAAGGTGAGTGTTCTAATAATTCAAATTGCAAGGGATTACTGGAGGGTTCATTAATAAGAAGCACTGTCAATGCCTGGCTGGCTCATAGTAGGTGCTCAGTAAATGTTAAGTTTTCTTCCTTCTTCCATTTCAGGCACACATTAAACTTTTGAGTGGGTTGCTGTGAGTGTCAAACTTGAAGACAAAGTAAGATGAATAAAGCATAATTTACATATGTGAGATCTGTGCTTTTAACTGAGAGAATTGAGTGTATGAGTGTTTTTATTTTGTTGTTTGTTTTTTTGGCAAAGTTACTAAAACACCCTCTCTTTCTATATTGTTCAGTGTTAATTGCATTTCAAGCCAGCTACTAGTGAGAACAAAAACAAAACCATTTCATTTAAGCAACAGCAGGTTAAAAGTTGTCTTATCATCTAATAATAGGCTATCCCCCAGTGAGGAGAGAAGGATACACAACAAGTGTGTGTGTGTGTGTGTGTGTGTGTGTGTGTGTGTGTAGTGGGGGAGGGGTAAAAGGATACATTTATGTGGCCATTTCACCTGACGTAAGGGCCAAATTGTCCCTTTGGGAAATGGAAACTCAGTGATCATGAACTTATGAAATTGGTAATTTGGGATTTTTTTTTTTTTCATAACAAGTGGCTGTGAGCCAGCATCTTATTGGGAAAGAATTTGCTTGCCTAATTGTACCATGTTTCTAGTTGAAAAATTTTCAGAACAAATTGGCAACTTTGTCAGTAATAACAAGATATTGACTAACATAGAATATTAGAACTAGAAGACCCCCCAGTGGTCATTTCTCCCAGCCCTTGTGAATGTTGCTACTCTTACACTGTAAACAAATATATATGCCCTATTCTAGTGTGGTTTATTGTATTTTATAGCAAGATTATTTAATAATTTGGGCAACTTTATGGATCTAACTTTTGCTACCTTAAAGTGTCACCTTGTTCTTAGTTACTATGGGGCAAGAAGAACAAAAAGGGAAAAAATTATCTTACTTGCCTCCAGTCAGTTTATAGTTTCATCTTTATTTTGTTAAAATTGCCAACAAAATTCCATATATATATATATATATATATACATATATATATATATATATATACAGTATATATATATATTTTTTTCTTTTTAATTAATGAGCATACTGGATAGTTGCTATTCATATAAAGAAACTATTTTAGGGAAGTTTGCATATAACATGCTGCAATCAGGAATTGTACTAATTTAAAGCAAGCTAGTGTTTAAGATCATTGGCACAAAAAGGAAGAAGTGGACAACACATATTTTTTCCTAAGAAAACAGTTTAGGATGATTTTAGTAACTGGGCTTATTAATATGGTCTAACATCAAAACATTCAGTCATAAATCCAAATAATGTGTGGACCTTACGTTTTTGTGGACTTTAGGGATGTGTATCACAAATATTGTTTGGAACCAACTGAAACTCAAAGGAGTGTTATTTAATAGCTAATAAGCTCTAAATATTAGGTAACTAAATTCTTATTTCTTTTGGTCATTAAAAAAAAAAAGTGTCATTTAGGTTAATGTCCATTTGCCTGCTAGGGGGATCTCAGATGTTGATAAATTCTCATGTGCAGATTTTGATTTTCATAATGCAGATTTTCCATTTTCTATAGAAGACCACATGGCATTGGGAGGGAGAGAGAGCTGTCAAACTTGTCATTTGTTTTATTAGTTCAAGCTTCCTGTTCTATGTCTGTGGGTAAAATGAGGCCACGATTGTTGGAAAGATTGTTTAAGATTTTTAGTTTACTTGAATCTGGAACAAATTTTGGACATTTTACTAGAGTCTACATTTTTGTGAGTTTATTGCAACATGTATTTCTATAAGAAAAGGCTTTCATTATAATGCAAATAGAAGAATTTTTACGGCCATTCAATTCTTAGAGACTCATATTTCAATGGATAATAAAATATAATCTACTTGTGAGGCAAAACAAAACAAAACAAAAAGTGAATTGCTTGCATTGAAATATCAACCCCAAAATCCACACCACCAGTCTGGAGAGTGTGGCCTTTTGTGCCTAGAAATTCAATTGGAAACTTCTAACAGCTTGACATTAAGTTGAACCCGGAAACATTCTCAGGCTCTCTTAACAAACAGCTGCAAAAAAAAAAAAAAAAATGCGAGCAGCTGAATGCTTGAGCATTTGTTGATCACAAACAAATGGGTACATTTGGAAAGGCAAAATAATTTCCCAAGTGCTTCAATACAAAAGGTTCCTAATTTTTTGGCACAAATTCTTTTTCTGTCTTTTTGTCAATAAGCATGTTGGTACCTCTGAAATTATAGGAAATTTTCAATGAAAAGTAGGACAAATGAATCAATTCTCTAACTCACACTGCTGTTTTGAATTTGAAGTATTTCAGTTTTCAAGTAAGCACACCAACATACCAGTGAGGTAAAAGTAAAGTCACTATACCGAATTATAGAAAGATGGTTGTGTTTTTTCTCAAGAGGAAATGGCACTTCAGAACTGGGTAAAACTTCTGGGGAATTCTCAATTAGAAGGGTTCCTGCTAATGTCACTACAGTTTGGGGTAACTGTCTGCTACTACTTTCCAAAAATGAGCATTTCCCCATTAACGATAGCCACTGAGGTTCCCTAGGGCCACATAAAAGTGGACAACCATTTACAGTGTGAGGATATCTTAGGACAAAAATTGCACTTGAGTTAGGCAAGTTCTTTGTCTTTAATTTAATATCAAGTCCAGTTTCCCATTTAAACCAGAGATCTCTAGGAGCTTGATGGTCACAGGAGGAGTCACCCTTCTCTCTGAATTTAGGGACATGCTTCCGGGGTGGACAGTGGTCTTTGAGCACTCCCTTAGTTTCTGCAGGCAGAATATCTTGCACTGAGTTCTCCTTTCCTGGGCACCAAGTCATACCGGTTAGAGGCCAAGCCCTGCATCTGCTCGGAAAGCCCTTTGCATTGACTGCCCCCAACAGCTCTAGGACTTCTTCCCTTCCCTTCATGAATCAACCCGTCTTTTCAAATATTCTGAACTGGTTTCTTCAAGTTTCAAACTTCAATTCAACAGACATTCATTGTGAATCTTCTATACCAGTGACCATATTAGACATATAAAGCTGAATAACACTGCTCCCTGTACTGTCTGAGGGGAACGGTCATGGAAAGGCCCTGCTGTCAGGGCTGTGACAGCTGATGGAAAGGAGCAAAGAGAAGAGCCACACGTGCATCCTGGGCTCTGTCACTCACCAGCCTTCTGCCCTGCAAAGGTTATGCAATTTCCCTGAACTTAGCTACTTCCTCAGTAAAACCAGGATAACCACATCACCACGCGACTTCTAGGGTTACTGGGAGGACAAAATGAAATCCTGAAAAGGAAACTTGCTATCACAGTGTTTAGTGGAGGGCCGTTTGTCGTGAATGGTTAACTATTCGTACCATATCTGTATAACACTTGTGATTTACCGAAATGCCTTGGTATGTCAGAAACATTTAAAGCTGATAGGACTGCAGAAAATCAGGTAGTTTAATAACACACACAGATACCATTGAGGGTTCCCTGAGGAGACACAAAACCCACCAATTATTTGAAGAAATATTTAAGTTACAGAATTGTCAACTAGGAATGTAGGTGTCAAGTACGTAACTGAAAAGCTAAAAAGAGAAACCTTTAAGGTAGAGACTAACAGAAACAGCAATCACCCCCAGGGATGGAAGAACAAAGGAAGAGGCTGGAATTGTTAAAATGTAGACGGGGCAGGGCTGGAATTCAGACTTCCGAGGAGGGAGACCTGCTCAGTCTGTTTGGAGCTCAGAGGAGGGCCTCCGGGATCTGCTGTTAGACGGAGCGGGAGGTGGTGACCAGCTGGAGCTGATGTCCTGATGGGGGTGAGTCGCAGCTGGTCCTCCATGTGCTGGAGAAACTGCATGTTGGACGTAGCTGCCGCTGTGGGACGCGCTGCCATTGTTGGGACTGGAAGGAGCATGTGACCTTGCCTCCTGGTTCTAGTTCTCCCAAGAAATGGTTGCATCTTGACCTGAATTTCAAGTCAACCCTACGTCCTCAGCATAAATCTTCCAGTCGTATTGAAGACACCTAGCATCTCTACTACTGAGGCAGCGGGGAATGTCTTAACTATGATGATATAAGTTGTGTGCTTTATAGAAGGAAAGTTAACATCTTGTCTGAATTCAGTGTACTTTGTACCAGACCACCAACCTCACATGACCATGGATTTTAAAAATCCACACAAAATGTTGTGATTAGCTCAGAGAACACAGGTTAAAGTCTTGCTTATAAAAACTCTGACTTGACTGCAGATAGTGTCTCTGCACTTTCCTGAGATAGATTCATAATTTGGGAATTAATCTCACTGCATCTCTGAGTGTGCCATGCATGTGAAGCCACACAATGTGGATAGCATGACTCTTCACAACCTTTCATTCCACCTCATCCTTATTGGGCTGGTCAAAGGAGATCTCCCATTTCTTAAAAGGAATGCCAACACTCCTTAAAGCGAGTGAACTAACGGAATAGGTTCATTTTGCATGGAGGTGTGGTTCATTTCACCTAACACTTTGCTGTACCTAATGGTCTCAGCATCATTATCACCAATTCTCTCTGATGCCAAAAATGCCCCCCAAAGCCTGCTGTATACGCTGTAGTAGGTTATGAAGGTTCATCTGGAAATTGTTTTGAGTAGAAAAGTAGTGGTATTACTTTGTTGCATTAAGAACAATTATTTTGGCTCATGCATTAGGCAGGATTTAATGCTCAACACAAAATCTGTTTCACTCTAAAAGAGGTAATGGAAAAAGAAACCAGCAAACAGAATGAGTGGCGGGGGGTGGGTGGGGGAATCAGCAAATTAGTGGCACAGAGTACTAGCTGAGCTTCTATTTCCTTTCAGTTAATGCTTTTCTGACAAAGACTTGTTTAAATTGCAGGGTAGTCGTGGTTGAGTGATGGGAGGGGATTGAAGAGGGGGGAACATAGAAAAGAAGGTTTAAGCTCAACAGAAAGCAAACACGGTCTGCACAACACTAAGATAGGTTGACTGATTTTTTTCCACCCTCAGCTATTATTGTGTGTGTGTGTGTGTTTAATGTGTTAGTGTGCTTTAATTTTGTAACTATAGCCATGCATGCCCACTATGAGTTCAGAGTATTTTATAGCCACTTTTGGCTCACATGTTAAGAAATACAGTTTATCATCACATTATTCATGTGGTACAGAGTCATACAGTATATCTAGGCTCTTCTGAGACTTAATCTTATCTGGATATATCTGCATAAAATCTTAGTTCATTTGTATAGGCCAAAGGGTTTGCAACAGAATTTTTTTTTTTTTAAAGATTTATCTCTATTGCCCTTGACAGAGAAAGAGAGAGAGACACACAGAGACAGAGAGAAGGGGGAGGGCCCCAAACAGTCTCCATAGTTGTACATCATTGGCCTTTCCACATAGTTTCATTCCACTGGAGGGCGCGAGGCTGCACAGGGCAGGAACTGAACTGGGGGCACTCCCCAGCTCAGCACATGGGTCCGCACAGGCTGGGGCTAGGATTCGATCCTCGGTCCCCAGGGCTGCAAAGTGAGCGCCCAACCCACTGAGCCATCCCGGCTTCCCCCAGAATTTTTTTTTCTCCTGTGCCCTATTACATTTCACCTCATGACAAGCACTTTTTAAGTATTTAGGGGAAAATGCACTGAGGACAGTAAAAAGCCTCTAGTTGGATACTGATGGAAGAAGGCTCCTGCCATACTAGAAGTCTAAGTGGTATTAGACCAGAAGTTGTACAAATAGTAGAAGTCTGGAGGCAAAGAGTTTATGGTGTTGGATGTTACAGGTTTATTCCTGTGCGCTGTGATCCCAGAGCTTCTCTGAGGATTTCATAGGTGTCCTTCTGTCTCTACCACCCTAAAACCTTCAATCTGAGTCAATTCGGTGTGTAACCTTAAAGTTATATTCTGAGAAGGCAATCCTTGACAGCTCAGGGTTAATGAAGCAAGACTCACTATTTTCTTTCACAGAGGAATGGTGCTGGGACTGAGGAATGGGCTGATCCCATTGACTTAGAAACCAATAATAGACCCGTCAGAAACACTCAAAAGAGAAATTAGTAGCAATTTCAACGGAGCATGTATAATATGTCAGGAGCTGGTATAGTAGCTATTTCACATGTATTAGCTCATTTATTCCATTTAAAACCTCTATGAAGGGGTACTACTTTTATGACTACTTTCAGATAAGGAAATCGAGGGTCAGAGAGGTAGGAAAGTTAGCTGAAGTCATGTGATTAGTAAGAGGCACAGGCTGTATTCAAATTAAGGCAGTTGGATCTAGAGCCCACCTTCCCAAACTTGGACTCTTGCTGCCAATAGGCCACATCCAAGCCCTGGATTGTCACTTGGGGCTCTTAGTTCCTTAGTGCTTAGAAGTTTCCTCCATTCTACGAGAGCAGATTTGTTAGTGCTATCACCACCCACTTGTCTTTTATATTATAGAACTTATCATAAAGGTAATTAGATAATTATTTGGGTAATTGCTTATTTAATATGTGTTTCTCCAGACAGACTATAGTTAGCATAAGAACAGAGACCAGATTTATAAGTTCACCCCTGCATCACTACTGGTCCCTAGGCAGGGATCCAACACAGCAAAGTTATTCAAGAAATTTGTATTGAAATAAAAATAAAATGATTGACTATTGTATTAATTACCTATTGCTTTGTAACAAATGATCTCAAAATGCATGGCTTTATTTTTATTTTTTTAAGATTTATTTTAGAGAGAGAGAAGAGGGAGGGACTAGGGCAGTCTCCATCATTGTACATCATCAGTTTCAACATAGTTTTCATTCCACATGGGTGGATGTGGAGCTGCACAGGGCGGAAACAGAACCAGGGGCCTCCCACATGGGAGTCACACCCCAGTTCAGCATATGGGTTTGCATGGGCCAGGGCCAGGATTCGATCCCAGGACCTCATGGTTGCAAGGCAAGAGCTCAAGTTGAGCTATCCCGGCATTCCAACATCATGGCTTTAAACAACAAACACATTATTTCACAATTTCTGTGGGTTAGGACTTCAGGTGTGACTTAGCTGGATGGTTCTGGCTCAGAGTCTTGCTAAAGTTTCACTCAAGGTGTCAGCTGGGTCTACTGTCGTGTGAGGTCCTGCCAGGAGTGGAGGACTCATTTCCAAGGTGACTCACTCACATGGTAGGAGGCCTCATAGGATTGCTATATAGTGTCCTCACAACATGGCAGCTAGGATAGTTTATCTGTATATTGTTTATCTGTATATTGCAATGTGTGCTCACTTCCCACCTTTGCTTCCAAGCCCCTCTCCCCCAGAGAGGAGAGAGAGAGAGAGAGAGAGAGAGAGAGAGAGAGAGAGAGAGAGAAAGAGACAGAGAGAGACAGAGACAGAGACAGAGAGAGAGAGACAGAGACAGAGAGAGGAGAAAGCCACAATACTTTCTATCAGTTGGTCACACAGTATCACTTCCACCATATTACAGTCATAGTTTAACCCATATTCAAGAGGGAGAGAATTAGACTCCTCTTATAGAAAGACATATTAAGGAATTTGTGGCCATATTTTGAAACTACCACACCTTCTAACCTTATTTTACATGGGCAATATTTCAGCATGAAGGGATGGGGCTCCAGAATGGAGAAACTTCTATGCAGAGAACAGATACAGAGTAAGGACACCCAGGTAGGGAAACAAGGTTTATAAAGAACTGCAAGTATCCTAGCTTAGAAGGCAGAGTAAGGGTAGAAAAATAGGGCAAAAGGGAAAAGCTAGAATGGGAAGAGGGAGAACTTGAAGAGTTTTTTTTACTTGCAACGGTGGACAAAGGGAAGCAGTGGAGTGACATGATTAAAAGGGTATTTCTTTAGGAAGGCTGATCTGGGAAGAGTGAGTCAAGCATTGGGGACTGAAATCCAAAACTGTTAGGAGAGTGTTACCTTTACAGTAAGGTTTCTGGGATTTTAACTGGAACAGAACAGTGCAAATAGGAAGTAGGGAACAGGCACTAAAGTGCTTGGTAATTAATTAAATAAGAGGAGCGCACAAGGAGTTGCCCAAGGTGACACTACGTTTTTGGTCTGGGTGATGGTATGTCATTAATCAAAAGGAAATAGCAGAGCACTAGGGGACAGCAGTATGATTTTTATAAGCAGATGGCATAGGACCATAACTAATCATAGGACATCGACTGTGTACTTTCCTAGGAGAATGATGGGATTGCATTGGTTTGTTGACCCTCGGTTCTGGAATAGAATATGGACACATTTGGGAGGCCACGCTGCCTACCACAGGCAGCTGAATCCAATAGGATCCAAATATACCCTGAATGCTTCTAAACCTCTGCCCTCCCAGCTGAATACACACAACCAATGTGAGGTCTTCAAACATTACTTCCCCTCCTTGTCTGCTTCATGAGGTTTTATGTTGGGATTTTCCATCAATAACATCATCATCATTCTGAAAAGGCCCTTAGTATCATTGCAGAACTTCATGGTCTAAAGGGACCTCAAATTTCATCTAGTCTAGCACCATTTGAATATTTATTTCTATTGGTCTTCAAGCCTGGAGTTGGAAAGTAAAGTATGCGTACTTAAATTTACTCAATTTCTCACTCAATTTGTCTTCCCCACTTGTCATTAACTTCCTGGCAACTCACTCTGCCCATGGTTTCTCTTTCTTTAGCAAAGAGTACGCCTAGAGAATTTCTAGCTTGATGTATTAAGTGTTCAATGTACTAATCAGAGCAACAGGCGTAAATTTCAAACTATGATTAGACTAGATAAAAATTGAAGTTCCCTCAGGTCCTTAGCTTCTTTGATTCTGTTAAAGGGTTTCTCAAAATAATATTGATGCCAACTCTAATGTAATATAAACTTGTATCATTTTTCATTAGAAATGATTTCATTTTAAAGAAATGACTGAACTGTAAATCCTATTATTGCTCAGAATTGAACAGAGTTTGTTAGAAATTTTCAGATGCATACCATGTAGTTTGTAATTTTCAATGATACATATATTTAGGTATCAGAAGTGTGATAGAGGTATGATTTAAAATTACATGAATCTGGACTTAAAGATTCAAATTTTAGCAATGCAACCCAGCTATTGCAAGTTTATTAATTTTTCTAAACCTTTACTTACTTATTAGGAAAATGGGAATAGTAATAATACACATATACAAAAATGGGGTGAGGGGATAAGATTGCTTGGCACATAAATAATCATGAATCCAAGACATTCAACCAGTGTTTATTTTTACATGCCAGGAACTGAGCTTGGTTCTAACTTTTTATTCCTCCTGCCTTTTCACACTCACTACCATTTAAAGAGTAGAAGCAAAATGGCCCTAATTTGACACTCAAGGTCCTTGTTAAACTGGGTTAATGTCCATAGTAAGAAATAATGATTAGCAAATATATTAGTGATTAGCATATTTGTAGTTATAATTTAAAGGATAATTATTTGTTAACTTGAGTAAGGTTCTATGTTCACCTAAGCCTGCTATAACATAAAATTATAAAGTCTAATGGAGAAAAAGCCGGTAAGGGTCACACATGTCTGGCATATTCAGGCAGGTAATAACAACTATTATAATCAATGAATGTTTAGGTCAAGGATATGTTCATTGTTGAAATAATAAACCATTACATTAAAAATTAATTGAGGGGAAGCCGGGATGGCTCAGTGGGTTAAGCACTCACTTTGCAGCGCCGGGGACCAGGGATCGAATCCCAGCCCCAGCCAGTGCTGAACCATATACTGAACTGGGAGCTCCCCCAGTTCAGTGCTCTCTCTGTCTCTGTATCTCTCTCTCTCTCTGTCAAAAATTAAAAGAAAATTAATTAATTAATAAAATAAAATAAAATAAAAAATTAATTGAAAAATTAAAATCTATTCTCATTGCATAGTTACTGGAAATAAATTACAATTTTCAGCTATACTATTATCAAGTTTGATTTCTTTCATTATTCATGACTGGAACAAATTAACCAAAGTCAGATTTAAAAGCATGAGTTAATTTTTTCAGTTTCTTATTTCACTCAGCTTTGTAGAATATATTATATTCTCTATGGAGAGAGAAAGATTGTGTTGTAATGTGTCAAAAGGAGACTGTTGCTGTGTTGGGCCTGAACAATGTAGATTGTTGGAGAGGAAGTAGAGTTTGAGGTCCTCGTGTCCCCTGATAGAAGACATCTATATTGTTTTAATACTTCTCAAGTTTAGCTCTGCCTCCTTCGATTCTATCTTTGTGGTATCTTATCTGGAACTGTTGGCATAGGTTATAAATCCAGCAGTGACACAAAAGTTAACTTTCCATCAACCCATTTCTTTGGCTTTTATTTATTTTTCTATATTTATAAAATTGTTTTCCCCTTATTCCAGAGATACTTCTATTTGTAAAACAGTGAAAAGTTCATTCACTGATTAAAAACAAACAAACAAACAAAAAACAAGACACATTCAGAGTCTATTTATGTAGAAAAATACACTGAACATCTGAGGGCTGTCCGGAAAGTATCCAGCCCTGTAACCATCCTTGTTATATTGACAATGGCTGGACTTTTTCCGGACAGCCTTTGTATAGTCGTGGACATTGAACAAAGGGAATGGAAGTTGAGTCTTCATTAATGTAGGGTGTGTTAGTTAAAATTTATTTTGCTTGAGAGTACATTTATCATCCCTTATGGAATTATGATTCTCAAGACCTAAATGAAACTTCAGCCCATGACACTGATGGAGTAGTTTTATTAATAAAGAAATTCTGAATAAATAAAATTCAAAGCCAGGAGTTTGATAGGTTAACTGCAGAAGGGATATAAACCCACTGAAACCTTAGTGCAAGCCAAGTAAATTTGTAAGCCTTAAATTCATCTCAATTCAGAAGAGAGCATTAGGAATATTTTGCTACTAATATTGTGTTTGCTTGTAAAGACCAAAGGGTTTTTCTTAATCCAAACCATAGCTTGCTGGTGACTTCCATATGGCGTAGATCTAGTATAGCTATTAATTTGTTGTGTATGGACATGCTGTTAACCAGAAACTACCAGGAAATGTGGCTTAATTCTCTCAGGAACAGTAGGCTTTTGAACTGGTGCATGATAAGGATAGAGAGAAAGCATTTTTTTCTTCCAACAACTTGAATGGCATGCATCTTGATTGAAATTTTCCTGGTTGTTAGTTCTGTTTTTAGTTTTTTGAGGAACCTCCATACTGCTTTCCATAGTGGCTGCATCAGTTTGAGTCCCACCCATAGTGCATCAGGGTTCCCTTTCCCCCACACTCTTGCCAACACTCGCTATTTGTTGACTTTTGAAAATAGCTATACTAACTGTTGTGAGGTGGAATGTCAAATCACTATGTCATACATCTGAAACTAATATAATATTGTGTGCCAACTATACTTTAACAATAAATAAATAGATCGCTAGATAGATAAATAAATAAAAGTTTTCTGGTTGTTACCCTAATACTAAAACAAAAAAGTAGTTATCAATATTATGAATGAAACCTTATGTCTTGTATTCCCTCACAAAAATTCAAAAATCTACCCATTTCTCTAACAACCTCAATGTCTTTCTTTTTTTTAAAGATTTATCTTATTGTTTTTGACAGAGACAGAGCGAGACAGACAGAGAGAAGGGGGAGGGCCCAGAGCAGCCTCCATGGTTGTACATCGTCACTTTTCCACATGGTTTCATTTCATACAGGTGGGCGGGGGCTGTGATAGTGGGAATCAGGCTGGGAGCCTCCCACATGGGAGGCACATCCCCTCGAGCCAGAGACTGAACCAGGGTGTGAGAACTGAACTGGGGCCTCCTGCATGGGAAGCACACCCCAGTACAGCATATGGGTCCACATGAACCAGAGCTGGGATTCGATCCTCAGTCCCCAGGACTGCAAAGTGAGCACTTAACCCTCTGAGCCATCCTGGCCCCCACCCCCAACCCCAGTGTCTTCTTGTATTATTAATATATTCTGGCACTTTTGATATAAAAAAATGTTATTGTAAATGATTTTTAGTATTAATATTACACTTTCCTTTTCAAGAATTATTAAATTTTAATGCAGTTTTTTAAAAATCTTACATGAACAATTTTATATTGAAATGACATTAATCTTAAAAACCTTTTGTTAAATAACTGAGTTAATCTTGGCTCTTTGTTTTCATTCCTGTGGGTTTTTTTTTTTTTTTGGTCTTGAAGATTTTTGTCTTCAGAAGCTTTTGTGCTTTTGAATTTATTTAATTTATATTATCTTAAATATTTTATTTTTTTCTTACTATTTGACCTTTAATGTTGTATAGAAGACCTCTGAGGGAAAGTGGATTCTTTTCCTTTATAAGTAATCCTTCTCTCCCCACAGAACCCAACCCTCTCTGCCTGACTCTGTAGAAAATTGTCTTTACTTTTGAAATTCAATTATTTAACCAGGGAATTTGTAAGTGCCAATCTCATTTTAACAATTTTGATTGCAACATGATAAATACCTTTGACCTACAAATTCAGATTTCAGCTCAGGAAAGTATTTTTC